>JAODLL010046069.1:0-20090 GCA_026546735.1 Forbesichthys agassizii | reverse complement strand
CGGCCACATCCCAGACGTGTGACCGTGGTGACAAGGTACTCCCTGCTGCCGTCGGTTCTCGGCCAAGTTGGGCGCCATAGCGACTGGGTGGTGACAGACTCTATGACGGGTTTGCTGGGTTGCAATGGCCGGGTCAACCTTAGTCTCAGCCTCTTCCGTTCATTAGCACTACGTCACATAAGCAACTCTGTGCTGAAGTCTGATGCATAGACCCTCGTAAGCTCAACACGTTACGCTCTGACTTTCTGGAAGTAATACTGTCGATATCCATTGGCTGTTAGCATTGTCACTCACAAGTGTGTCTCCGTAATTCCTGTTGCAACGTGCTTTATTTATTCATGAAAATGTTTAATGTATTTTAATAAGTATCTAATTATACAGATTTACAATATCTGTAAAACAGTCAATTCCTGTTGCTTAGTTTTCCTAATTGCAAGTTTAATGTCCGACTTGGTGATTGATTACGTAGTTGGTTGTCGTGCATGTCAATCAAAATACCTCTCTTGTCAAGTAGGCTTGTACTGACACAGTTAGCCAGGGCTGTGTCCTACTAGGTCAACCTTAACAAAAAATATATATCTTTGCATGCACATAACGCACACAGACCCACTGATACGAACGATGCATGCACATGAACATGTATTACAAAAATGAATACGATACGCATTTATTATGGGGAACAAATGCATGTACATTCACAATACAAGTTTATGTTATCAGAAACTCACACACACTGACATTACAGTATCTGTCTGATGTGAAATGGATGTTTGTATGTTGGTGTGTCCTTTCGCATTCAAGTGTTTGTGTTTTGCTTGGTTAATATATTGTGTATATGTGTTTACATGCGTTTTTGTATATGTTTGTGTGACAAATGCATGCAGTACATGTTTATTGACCCTACCAATAATGAAAATGACCTGAAACAAGACACATTTTTCCACCTGCCTTTTACACACCTATACGCCAAGGTTTTTACCACTGGCCCCAGAACAGTCCAGATCCTCTCTGAGGCTCCACGGAGTTGCTTTGTTTTGTTCAAGAGTAGTGTAGGGAAGCAAAGTTTACTAAAATTGTTTAAGAGACAATGATACAGACAATATAATGAAGCATTTGATTGAGAACAGGTTGGACACCGGACTGTCCTCCCTTTCTTTGACTGTGACCAATGGATGGTGTGCACGTGTGCACACACCCCCCCACCCCACCCCTTTCACACTCACACACACACACACATATTTAAGCACAGTGAAACCTTGACCAGGCAGACAGGACAAGGCAAGGAGCCACCATTTGGGACTCCTGCTGTAACAGGTCATGACCCTTATCAGACTCTGTGTCAGCCTGACTATTGTCAACCTGGTAGGAGGCAAGCACACACACACACACACACACACAATCAGTGCATGATGCAAACCCATCAACTTTCTCAGCAAACACGCACGCATACACAAGTGTGCGCATGCACACACACACACACAACAGCAGTGCTATAAGTTATATTATCTCCATGACGATGGGTAGGGGAGACAGTGAGGCGGCAGGGTGTCTTGGCTGGCGTGGTGCGACGGTCCCACCAAGTCATCATCGCGTGTTCGCTTTGTCTTATAATCTCAGCTACATCGATAAGAAAAAGTGAATGCAAAGTTATGTTTAGGGTGCTAAAACTACAATATCGTATTAGTCTTTTCTGGTTATTCGTTGGTTGTGTGTTAATTGATGTTCTCTCTCTTATATCATGATTTGTGCTAAAACGTCAGGTGGTTTTGTACATACACAATGACACTCTACTGATTATGTCCTCATACTGGTTGTTGCTAAACCAACCTATTAAAAATGTGTTAGAGGTGTCAAAAGGTATTGTAACCACTAAAAACAAAATGTGTTAATCAGTTACATTTTAGAGAGATAGGCTATTGTCAACAAGTCTTACAGTGTAAGGACTAAGGAACCGTATGACAGTTTGTAAGCAACCGTTTTAATAATGAATGGGATTGTAAAAAATGAAATAAATATTAAAAGCATAATGAAGAAATCACAGAATAGAAACAGGTACATGTTTTCTCAGTTTCTTCAGGATATGTGCAAAATGGCATCTCTCTCTCTCTCTCTCTCTCTCTCTCCATTTAGAGATAGCAATAGATTCTGCCATTGACTTTGACCATCAAGATGGAAAGGGAAGATAAATTATACAGCAGGGCCACTGTGACTCCAGTGCTGACATCGGATCAACGGGAATGCTATAGTCTCGTTCAACACTTGCTATGGAGCAAGATCACCACTGACATGACACTGTAGGTTGCCCATAATGTGAAATCGACAGCTGCTACATATCACATACATTTTGCATAAAATTAAACTAATTATGTAGAAATTTATAGTAAATTATTTAATTTTGTTCACTTACACAAGTTACAACACTCACAATTATATAAACAGGTTGTTAAATCTGCTCTTGTGAGGAATCCATTGAGTTTCCATTGAAGGTGAATTATAAGAAAGGGTTATGTAATATAATATTACAGTAGCCTAGGCCTACTCATTTAGTTAGCATTGTTTGAGTTGAGGTCAGGTATGAACTTCTGTGTCATTTAATTTTGTATACTCTACTGTGTGTGAATGTAATCAGTTTTTTAAACCGTCTGATAATGTTCACACAATGTAGTCTTATATACTCTAAACAATGTTTGTGACCTAAGTAGGTAGGGTAGCCTACACATAAATGGCACAAGCTAAAATGCATTTGTTGATACTCAGGTAGCAGTTGATACTATTTAAATATATATACTGTATATAATTAGGCTAATAAATCTGGTCATATTAGGCCTTATAGACTGCAATGGTAGTGCATAACTTGGCAAAGAATGATGCATCACATTCAAAATAGTTCCTTCCCCCTCAGTAGACCATTAAGCCAATAATATCAACCATGTCCAGGACAGCTAATTGCTGATGGTGCATCTTTTGTGCTTCACCTTCTCTGGTTAAATATTCAATGACAGTCCGTGTCCTGATCTGCTTTAATTAAGGAGACTGCACTGAAGCCAAAGAAAATGTGTTATCTTAGAAGAGTCTGTCACCTAGTGGACAACTTTCCTTTATTTCCTTCTACCATTCAAGTACAATCGTAGTTACGTCACTGCAGTGGCGGCGCCGGCCTTTTTTCAGTCTTTCGTCTTGCTATTGGCTACAAACCACAGTGCTGTCAGAGTCTGTCCAATGACCACACGTCGCATAGGACAGTGTGAGGTAGAGGGAGATCGCGGGAAAGAGCGATCGTCGGCAGTAAGTTAGATAACATTTTTGTCAAGCTGCAGATTTAACAACTTGTAAAAGCAACATGTGCGAATAATCAGTTGGTGTCACGTATTTGTACGGTGTGGACGCTAGACGGAACACTGACAAATTAAAACGTTTTTTTTTCCAAAAGTGAGAACCTTTCGAAATGCAAGATGGAAGCTAGGGCCCAAAGCTATTTATGATTAAATCAAATTACCGTACTGAATGAAATATAAACAGCTGGGTAAAGCTATAACATTGTTTACACCCTGCCATTGTGTTACCGGCTCCTATCTTTGAAAATGAGCGTGTTCAATTTGGACCGCTTTCGTTTCGAGAAGAAAGAAACGACGACAAACAAAGAGCAGCAAAACGGCTCCATAAGTCCTGATTCTGAGAAGGAGAACAAACCAGGTAATATGCCTGCACCCCCCACACATTTGTGCTAACCATTAGCACATCCGTTTTACATTTAAAGCGTTACAGTTTCTGTCTTGTATGATTAACGGTGTCTGACATCGTTCTTTAGCATGCATGGGTTTTGTCTTTAGATTAGACTAAAGATTCTGTACCGTACCGATAGAGATGCCAGATGCCAGATGTACAATAACTTACCAGTTATTGTACATCTGGCATGTGAGGGATCCAGCTGCATTGCAGATGTGTAATCACTTGTAAAATGCCGCTTGGTACTACAGTAACGTTATTCAATTTATTCCTAGATTAAAGACAGGTGAATATGGATATCTGTCTATATACGAAAACGAGTGACATGCTCTTCTCCCAATAGAAATCTCAGCTGCCCGAAGCACTGTGCATGTCCGAGGGGTGGTTTTTGAAGATAACATAAGTGATTCTGAGGAGGAGGAATACTATGATCCTCACAGCAAGCAAATTGTAACCAGGAAGGTCAAGGGACAGCTTCAATGGTAATGGCCATCAAATCTAAAGTGAAATAATAAGGATATATCGTATATAATGCATACTAACTGGACTGTACCAAGGTGTTTATATTATTTATAATTTCTGCATTTGTTCCTTTTATTGATGCCAGTTTGTATTATCGATGCATGTTAAATTAATGTTGTCATATTGTTGTAGGCAATCTGGAACGAAACTCCCTGAAAAAGACATTGCAGTAAATGAGGAAAGCATTGCCAAACTTGCAGAGGTTTTCCCTCAGAGGACTCGAGAGGAACTGCTGGAGGTAAAGAGGCAGAGTATCTTTTTAGTGGTGTTACGTCTGTTTTTGTGGGACCCAGGACCTGGGTGGCTGACTGGTTAGCGCAGGGCCGTTATATCTCACTCCCTGACACCACAATGGACTCTGTGGCGATGTACACCAGAGCCTATTGGGATTTAGCATACCTTGTAGAGCGTCTGCTCTCTACATGGGAGAGTCGCGCTTGCGTCCCAGGTGGGACAGACCGCATGTACTTACGCACAGATTATACATGTACTTATACTTTTCTGAGGTTATGGGAACTAAGAAGCAAAATATAGTATTTTAATTTGCATATAAAATACAAATACATTTTACTATGTGTATTTTACTGTGTTGTTACTTATTATATATATTTCTTAGCAGATGGTATAAAGATATTTAGGCCATTCATCTCAGATGCCCGAAGCACTGTGTTGTTTATTTAAAGCAAAATCTATTTTCCCATTTTATAGGTAGTTAAAAGCACAAGCACATTGGATGGAGCTGTCGTTTTATGCATCCAGCAGTTTGGCGATAAAGAAGGTGAAGATTAGCCAAACTCACGCAAACGAACTCCAAAGGGTCAATATATGATTGCCTGATGTATTTCCATTATACAATTCATTGTTGATACTAAGCTCACTATTATAAAAAACGTTCTTATTGCTATTGTGATATGTTACTCATTAGTATGCTCTGGGTATTGTGAGCATGAAACCAAAGATAAACTACATGTTGTTGGACAAAGACAAAATCATCGTGGGTAGTGTACATGGTGTAAGATAATTACGCTCATAGTAGAATTGTGCTACAGTACACTTGGTTATGATAGATACACAATCATTTAGGAATAAAAAATCAAATATTTTCTAGTCATCCATCCATCCATAAAGAAATGTATGCATGCCATTCATAGGGTTTTAATTATTCAAATGAAAAAAGGTAATGTAATAATCACACCTGTATATTTTAGGAGTGTATCTATACTACACAAAGTGCGCCTTTGCAATTAGTCTTTTCAGTTTCAGACCAGGGAAAGAAAAGGAAGCAGGATGAGATCTTTCGCCCCAGCAAAAAGATAAAGCAGTCGGTGGTGAGTCCATGATCATTACTGTAGTTTTTACATCCATTTAACCATTTCTGATTTCAAATGAATGTTTATTTTATTTCTAAGTATTTAATTGTATTTACAATACTCTCTCAATTACTGCCATCCTGCTTTTCTCTTTAATAAAAGTCAGAGGACTCTGATGAAGAAGATAAAGGTTCGGAGCCAAGCTATGAGAAACAAGAAGCCATGGTTAGGAAACTGCAAAAAAAGTTCCCTGACCAGGACAAGGAGGTACATCTAGGCACATAATTAAAAATGTGTGCTGAGAGAGAAGCGTGACAGCATCTAATCCATGATTTTGTAGGAGTTGCGCATGGTTCTTCAGGAGCATGAATGGAACGTCGAGGAAGCTCTAGAAGTCCTCAGAATGTTCTCTGACTCAGGTTAGTAAGAGATATGGAGTCAAGGAGAATCGTCTTAATAACTTATTAGTAACTTTTGTGCTTAACGTTTGTCACTATATCACAATATATAAAATGTTGTTTAAAATGATACCCACTATATTGTGTAGGGCATTAAATCACCCTCTTCACTAGGGCTGGTCGATATGGACCAAAACTAATATCCTGATATATTTAGGTTGAATACTGATACATGATATATATCGGTATTTTCTATAAAGTGGGCTAAATCCTAAAGAAAAAACAGGAAACCTGAAAGAAATGTGACATTTTACATTTTTAACAACATTAATTGACATATGTGAGCCTTCTCTGGTGTCTCCACCCCTTTGACACTCTGAACGCACAAAATTACTCGCTCCTGACTCCACTCCTCAGGCCAAGTGCAGGCATGGAGGGAGAGACAAATGTATTGAAAAGGAATGAATAAACACATAATATAACTATATCGATATAAACAATATTGTCTAATCTTATATCTCTTTTGAAAAAATGTCGATATACCGGTATATTGCCCAGCCCTATTCTTCACACACTTATTATTTTGTCTTCCTTTGTTGTTAAGTGGTAACAGGAAAACGTCTTGTTTATCTTCCTTTCCACTGAAACAGACACAAGTTCTCTTGAGTGCAAGGATGGCAAGTCCAGCAAATCAAAAACCAGCGACACCTCAGGCAAGCCCGGTAGAGACTCTAAAGACAGGCGAGAATACACTGACTCCGCAGACCGCAGAAATGGCAGAGGAGCGACGACAAAGGACGGCAAGGGGTGCAAAACGAGCAGCAGGTCTTCCATCCTGTCGGCGTGGCTGAGCAAGGGCTCAGCATCACCATCGTCGTCATCTTTGTCTGCCCGGAAGACCACTTCTTCCTCTTCTTCTGTCAGCCAAATGCTTTCCAGATTTGCAAGTGGGACCAGTATGGCCAAGAATAAGGCAGCGGAGAGGAAGAGGAAAGCCCGGGCGTCGGACGAGCAGGTCAGCTCCGAGGAGGAGGAGGACAATGACGACGAGGAAGAGGAAATCAGCAGCGAATTTGACGACTCCGAGGATGAGCTGAACTCCAGAGTAGAAAACCGAAAGGACGGAGCCCTGTCCACGCTGAAGGGACAGGTGTGCAAGTTCTTCGAGGAGGCGACCCTGGACGAGTTAACGCTCATTTCCGGCTGCTCCATCAAAAAGGCCCAGAAGATACTGGAGCTGAGACCCTTTGATACCTGGGAGAACCTGGTGAGTTTGAGCATGCGTGTACTTCCAATGTAACATGTATCAAACGTTAGATTAGATGGATAAAACAAAGATAAGCCACAAATGTATGCACACACGAATACTACCGTTGCACATTATGCAGTGTAATGGCAGAATTAATTTAGCAGATATTTGAATGGAGTTTGATTGACATTGCTTTGTGCCATACATGACTAAATCTCCTGCATTCACGTTTTCTTTTATTCATCGACTTATTAAATATCTTGTTAATGAATATTGTGAACTTCACGACAAGTCGGATTTATAACGCCGTAGTGAAAAGTAACAGCTGTGGCACAGCGAGAGCTTTCAGGCCTGGAAATATGCAGTTCTAATTTACAGTGAGCGCGGCCAGTGCCCACTGACCGCGTTCAGCGACAACCAACCTGTTATTTACGATGCATCTCTGGCATAAAGATTCATAGAATTCTTAAAATGAATGCGTGTAAGGTGTTTTTCAGAGATCGTTGTGAATTGGATCATAGGTGAGTGAGTGAGCGATACAGGCATAACGGTGGACGAAAAATAGTCAACCTAAGTAGGCCTATGACATGTAACTTCTCATCGTAAAAGTTAATTTTTTTGCCGGAATGCAGCCCATGTTTGCTATCATTTTACTTTCTGGTGCAACACGCCTCCCGCGAGCAATACAAAGTGACCTCAGCAACAGCTCGTCAGAGATTGGATGATTTGTACAGCTGAGTGAGCCGACAGTGTGGGCTGATTACTGTCTCCCTTAAATTTGTTAATGTTGAAAATGCTGACCTGACGTCTCGGTAGTCCTACTGCCCTGCCCGGTAGGCTACTGCTGCATGTGAGTTGATTACTGTCTCCCTCACTTGGTGTTGACGGTGGTCTAAACGTGTTCTATTTAATATTTTATTTGAGAATTTGCTTGGAGTGCTCGTTTCTTCAAATTTCTCACCCTCTTATTTTATTTGGAGAAGAAACTAAAACTTATATAAGTGCTCAATATTCCTCCGTTGGTCTTCTGTAGTTCTTTGTTGTAAACCGCTCTGTAAAGTGCACTGTTCAAGTATTGACGGGGAATGTCCCCACTCTTTTGTATTTTGCATCGGTCCAGCAAAATAGTTAGGCTACATTGTATTCAGGCGAGAACTGCATATTAAACTGCAAATAGTTTTATTATTATTAGTTTGTTTATTTATTTGCATGGTGGGCCGTAGGCTATATGATTGTAATTTTGACCGGCAGTTTGGGAAATCCCCCGATTCTCCCAGGCAGTCCGACCCTGGTTGCAGACCTAGTTGATAGTTTAATCTTGTATTGGTATGAATACTTGGCAAAAAACCAATCCACCCCACCCCCCCCCTCCTCCAAGAGAAGCTTACCGCCCACCTATCGAAAATATTGATTCCAGCGCCCCCCGTCGTCATCCTCTGAGCGCCCACGTTGAGAAACGCCATTGAAGGGAGAGTGTTTTTGTTTAGTGAGTTTAATTATCATAAATTCTTCTCTAGAATGGCTATAAAGCGCTGCTTTTAAAAATTGTGATCCCAAAGAAATTATTTGAAACCAGCTGCCAATGACTAAAAAGGTGTGAATAACTTCATGACCTGTTTTAAAAGTTTTAAATATACAGGGTGACTTTGTTTGCACAAGGTGTGTGTGTGTGTGAGAGAAACATTTGCATAACATTCAAATATATAGGTTTTGGCTGAATTCCATACCTAGGTACTTTAGCCTATCACTTTATTTTAAATTGATTTTCTAGATTATTATTTAGAAATTGTGCATTACACTTGCAATACATTATATTGAAAGATTGAGAGCTTTAAAAATACTGCAAACAAACTAGATAAATAGAATAATACACAGTGCATGCTAATACATCTAAAAAGAAGTGCATTGCACTTGGCCATATCTATCTATTTCTCTTTGAACGTTGCCAAGCTTTGTATTTTTCTGGCATGTGTGTAGCTACTGTGTGTGGTTTGATTGCCTCAAGCCTTTCACCTGGCCAGAGGTGTGGTTAAAAACCAATGTCTACAGTTATTATAAGATGTTCTTTGGAAAATGTCACTTACATTTTATAGCTGTTAACAATTGATAAGACTCATTATGTTCAATATAAAAACGATTATAAAATAATAAACCCCTTACCCCTTGCAATATACTTCACATTTCAGTAATATAAGAGGATTTCATCAAACCTATGCCCCAATATGTTTTTATTCTACTATTACTGCTTCTATTATCAAAGGTACATTGTGACACAACTTTATTTGCGGTCACTGGAAAAACATTCCTAAATAGCCTATTCACTAGCTGCTATTGCTGTTCAGCATTGGGCCAATACTGTATATGGGTTGCTCATATTGTGTGTCGTTGTAACCATGTCCGTATCTTCCCAGATAGAAGTCTTCCAAAAAGCCAATGGTCTGTCAGAGGATCTGCTTATAGGCTGCAGAGTTGTTCTCAAAGAGAGAACCGTTGTCCTTGGTCTCATGTCCAGATGTGAGACCATCGCCTCTAAAATGGTCAAACAGGTCACTCAGGTCACGCAGATGGGGAAAGGGGCCATGCATCAGCCCAGCATACTCAATAGCCGGTAGGTAACACATACAATTGCACAAAATACACAGTTGGCACAGTCCCTTGAATGGCCTAGTCCTTGATTGATGCATAGCAGCGATACGCCACACAATTGCAGTCGCCAGAATACAAATGGAAAACAAAAGCCGTGTCAGTTTGCTTCCGCTTTTAAAATGCTGCGTATTGTTGTACCATGCAGTATCTGCTTACTTTCACAAATAAGTTGTCATTGAACAAAAGGACAGCTCTCGTTGCATGTGGATTGTAACAGTGCCCGTGTTGTTGATAATAC
This sequence comes from Forbesichthys agassizii, assembly GCA_026546735.1. NCBI lineage: Eukaryota > Metazoa > Chordata > Actinopteri > Percopsiformes > Amblyopsidae > Forbesichthys > Forbesichthys agassizii. The sequence continues at coordinate 10,001 of JAODLL010046069.1, read as the reverse complement.
TCGGGCTACATGGATTATTTTTTGAAATAAACTAACATGGAACTCTGCACGCTCTTTAGTCCCATTTCTTTTTTCTTGGCCTCTGTACAATTGGTTTTGCAATCATATCGCAAATGTGTGTCTCTTTGTTTTGAAGCTAATTGAGTTATTATTTGGTGATGTATACAGTACATTCATTATGCAACACACACTGTAACGTACAGTAAAACATGTTGGGTTCTCGGCCTGTTAATTCATATTGTTGTTGACAGGTTATCGCTGAAGCCCTATCAGCTGATTGGCTTGAAGTGGCTGCTCTTACTGCAACAGCACAAGTTGAGTGGAATCTTGGCTGATGAGATGGTAAGACAGACAGACAGACAGACAGACACGTGTAACCGTAGTGGTTTGTTAGCTGTTGTTCTGCTAGTAAAATGACTGACCAACATAAATAGGGGTGTAACGGTACACTAAAGTCACGGGTCGGTACATTGGTGCATTTACACAAATCCCTCATAAGCGTGTAGTCAACATATAACCTCATGTTTGATTATTATTACTATTATTTTTTTTTTACAGAACGTGCCCCATTAAAAAATAAAGTATATTGTAGGAGCAGAAATATTCTATAATTTTTATTACATGTTCCTTTTCACAATCGTGTCATTGATCCAACTGTTATGTTGTATAACAGTGCTCACATGACTTCTGGCCATATAGTAAATATCTTCATGATTCTACATAACTGTCCTAAGTCATGCCAAATATTATGTTTCTACTGCCTGATGCGTTTGTAACACGGGGATCCGCCCCCTTGCATTTATTCTTTACGTGTACACACACACACATAACACCATTATTGTTATTGTGCACCTGTGTGGAGGAGGATATATGCACTCTCATCCCCACACGTTACAGGCAATGCAGAAATTATTATTAGCTAGTTACTTACATTAACTAGTGTGGGACAGGTCAAATCCGTGCATGGCAGTCCAAAGAACACTTTTCAACTTAAGTCCCGCTTGCATTGTGCAATGGCCTTTGATATAGAACAACGTTCGACAAAACATACTTTTATGATCCAACACCCAAAAGTTTCACCACACAGCAGTTTTGAAAGCATTGACAAGCGGGTCACATTAGAGCCAAGGTTTACAGCTTAAAGGCTCCGTGTGAAACTAGTGCTTCTGAATTTTGGTTCCGCGTTAAGCTAGCTGTGCACCATACCGGGGGCGAGTCAGGATGACGATAGGCTGGTTTTGATAGTCTGTCTGTCAGATAAAATGTAATTGACATCCTGGTAACATATCTAGGCCTAGGTACTAGGCCTACATGCTGCTGTTTGAAGTGACGTTTATTTGGGCTTGCCTTCTTATTTACATGTTTTTATATTTTTGTACTTTTCTCTCGTCAGGGCCTGGGTAAGACCATCCAGGCTATAGCGTTCCTAGCCCAGCTCTATGAGAATGGAATAGAAGGCCCTCATCTCATCACTGTGCCCTCTTCTACATTAGGTAAGGATTTAAACTTTATGGACACTCTGTTAGAGTCCACCCTTTTTTGGCAGATATGTTTCCTTGTATATTTGCGCAGTGAATTTATAAGTAATAGACAATTAATCCAGTGGAGGCAGTGCCAGATGTTTATTCCAGTAGACGTTATTAGTACATGTCTCATTTAGATGGTTTCAATTTTCAACTTAATGGTAACCGTCAAAATATCCATCAGGTTTGATATTTACGACTTGAAATCCTGTAGTGTGAAAGGTACAGCGATTGGACCGCAATAGCCAATGAGACATGAGCTGACTGTGTCACAACAACGTTGCCATAGATGCTAGCAACCATGTAGGATATGTAGCTTCCATGGCTGTATACCCTCTAGATTAACTGTGTCAAAACGTCAACTGAGCGCCTATGTCAGGGATATGTTCCTCCAACTGCCACATTTGGCGTTTTAGAATTCTTCCATAGAGCATTTAAAATTGTCCAAGTGGCATGTGTCCTCTATCCACCTCATTCCTAAGCGACCTACTGTATGATCACAGCCATGGTTGCCTTTACTGTTTTTCACTTCCGCTCGATGCTCAGAGAGAAACGATAAGCTCAGGTTCATTCTGTGCCATGGTTGGCTTGTCAACATATGCAAACTACTTGTTAAAAAATATATTGCCAAATAAAACCTGTTAAAACAATGTACCACTGCTAATATAGGCTAATAGTTGCTAACCGGACACGACGAACAGGAACCGTTATTAATGCGCTATGAATCATGGAAAATATCTCCTATCAGGAATAATGTGGATTTATAGCCTAACAATGTCACACTGCATAATGAAGCATGCTGTATTGTAATTACACAGTGACATTTATTATACATTGCTCCTTGAACTACATTTGTCACTGCTTTCTATAAGTAACTATGTTTTGTTACTTGCCGACATTAGCGGTCAGTAAGTTCTTATTTCCTCTGTCTTGAAGATAACTGGGTTAGAGAGCTGAAGCTGTGGTGCCCAAGCCTTAAAGTTCTTGTCTATTACGGTAAGATTGCTCAGGGCCCATCAACATTAACTTATTGTTAATAAATACTGTATCTTCTCTACAAAATGTAACCAACCCATATCTGTTTTACAGTACATACTGTATGCCCTTGAATGTGTCAAATGTGATTTACTTAACCTAGCAACTTGTGCTTGTTTACGCAGGCTCTGTTGAGGACCGACGCTACCTCAAACATGATATCCTTCATGACGAACTTGAGTTCAATGTCATTGTATCCACGTGAGTCTACACAAGTCAAACTACCAAAACCTAGGCTTGTATAACAAAAGCGCTCTATTTGAACAAAACAGTACGAGTTTCACCTGGTTGTAGCAGAGTCTACTGGTAGTAGCACTGCCGATTTTTTTTTTTACTAGATATTGTAAATTTAAAGGCTATACTTTTAATTATTTGTTGAATACTATTCTACAGACAAATGTAATCAAGGCCAGAACAAATTCCCAGATTATACTGCTCAAAGAAAAGTAAATAACAATACAATCACGATGTGAACCGTTACACCCCTTAATCTCTGCATACCTTCTCGGGTGCATTGATTGGGTAGGATTTGTGCTCTAATAGTTTCAACCAATTGGTCTTGTACCGTGGGCTTGGGTTGAACTTTGGGTCCATGGGGTGCACTCACTGCACTGCCATCACCAAGGATGTACCCAGTGATTTACACTAGGAGAACTAAAATGGTGTTTGAGGTGGAATAAATATCTGCTCTTGTTTCACAGGTATAGCCTGGTCACAGGCAACGAAAGCGACCGCAATCTCTTCCGGAAGCTGCCTCTGAAATATGCTGTGTTCGACGAGGGTCACATGTTGAAGAGTATGAATACTCTGCGCTACCGCCACCTTATGGCTATAAACGTTAGTGCAATCTTTGTCATGTTTCTCTTTACATGTGGGTGGATTTAATTGCATTTAATTTGATAATACAGTAGTAGTAATGGTGTCTTATATCATTCAGTGTTGTCGTAAATTATCGTTCTTTTCTCTTCTCGTCTGTCTGGTTGTCTGTCTGTCTCATAGGCAGAGCACCGTTTGCTGCTAACAGGCACGCCGCTGCAGAACAACCTGCTAGAGCTCATGTCTCTCCTAAATTTCATCATGCCGTCCATGTTCTCCAGCTCCGCTACGCAGATATCGAAAATGTTTTCTACGGTGTGTTTGAGAACAGTGTATTGTATAACATTGATTTACGGAATGTGATAACATGTTTTTAGATCGCTGGTTTCTGACGGTACATGTTTCCTGTCAGAAATCCCACGAAGAGCAGAGTCGCTTTGAGAGGGACCGTATTAGTCAGGCTAAGCTCATCATGAAGCCATTTATACTGCGGAGGATCAAGAGTGAGGTGAGCTCTCCACATGAAGGTTGTGAATCTGAAGCAAGTTTACACAATTGTGTTCTTGATAAGTGCATCTCTGAAAGGATGAAATGTAACATGTCATTTTAACTTAATTTCTGTCAAAATTCAGTAATATATTGTTCTGGTCAAATCTCTGAGGGATGTTTACTTGTATTGACATTTGTGGTATTTATTTGTATGTTTGTGTATTTAAGTGATAGCCACTTAAAACACAGTATCAAGGTGATGTCTTATTAACTCTTTGGGGTCTAAGGAGATTTTCCCTGCGCACTCACTTTTGACCGCAAATCGATAGGATAAAGGGGCAAGTTATTTATCATAATGTTTGATAAGCACTTACTCGTCGCGGGCGACGAGGCTGTCCTCAGAGAGATAAGACCTCATGCAAGGTTTTTATTTCACTGTGCGTGTTGTCTTTTACAGGTCCTACAGCAGCTGCCGGCCAAGGAAGAGAAGACAGAGTTCTGTTCTATGAGCGAGAAACAACAGACTCTCTATGAGAGCCTCTTCAAGAGCCTCAAAAGGTCCACCAATGGAGAAAGTATGACTTCGTTTACTGAACTGTACACAATGAATTGATGGTTATCCAGCAAGCGTGGACTCTCTCAAACACTGTTCCTCTCTGTCGTCTCTCTGCAGAGCGGGAGTTGTCAAACGTCATGATGCAGCTGAGGAAAATGGCCAACCACCCTCTCCTTCACAGGCAGTACTACACCACTGATAAGCTCAAGGCCATGAGCAAACTCATGCTCAAGGTGGGCGTGACTTCATTTGTCTAAGGCCTGTTTGTTGTTAATTTTCTCAAGGACAATCAACCCAGAATGTCAGACATGCCTTGCAACCCCCGGGCATTACAAAACATTTTGTTGAAGTAACAATGTATTGTTGTGAGGGATGGCAATCTTTTAGATAGCTTGATACATAGTCCTTGCGCAGGGTAAACTAGCTAAACAATCAAGGAGTTTAACAAAGATTTTGTTGTTTTTGAGGTCTTTTAAACTGATTTCATGTGTTCGAATGACACAAAACACAGCTTCAGCTGAGCTTTTAGTGACTTGTGTACTGTTAAAACTACTGGGATGCAGGCCAGGCAAATGTGTGACACAGTAACACTCCCCACGCAGGAGCCCACTCACTTCGATGCAGATGCTACCCTGATCCAGGAAGACATGGAGGTGATGTCAGACTTTGAGCTGCACCGGCTCTGCCAGCAGTACTCCTCTGTCAGCTCCTTCCAGCTAGAAACCGACCTGCTGCTGGACTCTGGGAAGTTCAACCACCTCACTGAGCTCCTGGCTGGACTCAAGGACAAGGTACAGACGGTGCCTGTGTTTCTTTGTTTAGGGCTATGCAGTCATAGTAGAGAAACTATGGAGCAGAGGCTTTAACAAATGTAATGCTTCCACTTTTAGTCACGGTTAATGGAACTGACCTTATCTTACCTAAGACCCGTCATGGTATTTTTGCTCACCTTCTTCGAATAAGTGCTTTTTATGTGATTTGTGTTTGACCTTCCAGGGAGATAGAGTGGTGTTGTTCAGCCAGTTCACTATGATGCTGGACATTGTAGAGATCCTACTAAAACACCTCAAACATCGCTACGTCCGATTAGATGGCTCCACACCAATAGCTGACAGGTCAGTGGTTTTCACTAGTCACATCACAGATCACAAGCTGTGCTTATTTACTGTCACTGTAACACACACACACACACACACACACACACACACACACATATATATATACTTTAAACATTACCTCCAAAATATTGGTGTTTTTTTTAATAATAATAATAGGGCTTCATAGTCTATGACCATGGTACTGGTCTTTTTTGAAAACCACCAGGATGCAATGCAGTCAAACCTAAAGTTCAGTTGAAGTCACAACCTGCAGATCTCTCCATAATTATGGAAATGTGTGTTCTACAGGATCGTGCTGATCGACGAGTTCAACACAGACCCGGACATCTTTGTGTTCCTGCTGTCAACACGGGCTGGCGGCCTGGGCATCAACCTCGCCTCCGCCAACGTGGTCATCCTGCATGACATCGACTGTAACCCATATAATGACAAACAGGCCGAGGACCGGTGTCACCGCGTGGGCCAGACCAGGTGGGGGTGGGGGGCTTTGGTTATTTTCTCTGCAAATCAGTCTAAATATCTTCCAATGAAAACCATTTGTAGTTGGATAATAACAATGTCTGATTGGCTGAAGGTTGTCCAGTTGACCGATAACTAACAACGTTGCAGTATAAGGGATGTGAAATGTGAGATTGCAATAAGCTCTGACTTTGCACTTTAGATATACAGCAAACCTGTGTGTACTAACGGTAGAAGGGAATAACAAGTTTATGAGAATGGGATGATTGAATCAATATTTGATTCTGTGTGTGTGTGCACGTGCCAGAACTGTGAAGGTGATTAAGCTGATCAGTAAGGGCAGTATAGAAGACTGCATGCTGCGTTTGGGACAGAAGAAACTCAAGCTGGAGCAAGACATGACCTCTGCTGACAAGGGTAAGTAGAAGCCATGTAGGTTGAGAGATGCGCCAACGAAGTTGGACCTTTTCAACATTGTTCATGGAGATGAAACACAGTTCCAGGAAGTGCTTGATGTATCCGTTATTGGTAGTCACTAAATGCAGGTTACATCATTAATCATTATCCACACCCACATTTTGGTGTTCGTGCATATATTAGCCTGGCTCTGCCCGACTATAGCCTCTAGCTCCTTTTTTTTTTTTTTGTAGCTGAGATTGTCTGCAAACACTGTTCACATTAGCATTTTCACTGCCACCCTGATGGCGGTCAAATCAGGGTGGGTTAGTGAGATGAGGTCAAGCGTGTTTCGAAATGTTGGTAGAGATGAGGCAATAAACACAGTTGTAGAAACAGCGATTTGTTTAATGCTATACAATAGTTTCAAAATGAATCACGTCTACTTCCAGTATGAGGAAACAACTGTTAACACTTCACAATGGAGCGTTGCCAAACCTTATTCACGCAGTGTATTTTAGGTCTGGTTTCACCACACTATAGACCAACGCCAGATGGCCTGAAACGGTACTTGCTTTTAAGTGTCATTCTTACAAATCCTTTTAAAGCCTATTTAAAAGAAAAAGCAATATCATCCTAATTTTAAATCAATCATATTTATCTTTCTGATAGCACATTTCTTGCCATGGAAGCCATACCTATATTGTTACCTGTAAATGTATATCCTGTTCGATCTGCATAATCCTATGGATTAGGTATGTTAAAGAAAGTTGAGTTGAGAACTCTGCGTCCACTTCCCGTTCACTATTCCAGTTTGTTGTCCCTTCATTAAGATGTTTGCTGCTCATCTTACTGATATTTGTACTCATTTTGTTCTCTAGTTCTATGGCTGTCCTATGCCTGTATCAGTGTTGGCTGCTGGGTGTGAATCTTCACTGGTCTCACATTTCTATTACGATTATCGTGTCTTCGATTCAATTTGATTACACGATGCATCACCTCCTCAATATTATATATTACTGCACATGGATTTCATTAACATATTCAAGCATTCAGAAATACTATTATTATTTGATCTATATTTATCTCTCCCGGGGACGATTTTCTTTCAAATAACTGCAGTCATGCTTAAAATTTCCCTTTTATTCGGGGGACCTGAACCTATACATGTTATACATCATATAAAGCACCATGTCTCTCCTATAGGGGAAGAGGGATCCGTGCCAGAAGACATAGCATCTCTGTTAAAGGCATCACTGGGACTGTGATACATTGGCACACGGTTCATTTAGTTTCTAAAATAATCGAATCCTGCCACAAATACTTGAATACCAGAATTAAACATATTTGTGTGTGTGGGGGAAGATATATTTACTGTCCATCTAAACATATACATGCTGTTGGTATATTGTGGAGAGGGGCTCAGTATTTTTCCAGCAAAGGAGCTAAACTTGAAACACTGAATAACTTTTGATACGCACAAACCCTCCCTACTGACTGCCGCCATTACTGTGTGAATAAAAACAATAGTGAGTACAAACACATTAACATCTCTAAAGGGACAACTGCACATGTCCAAAAAAGATCGTCATATTGCTAAGAAATACCCTTAGATCAAGGTATCTTTAAGATCCAAATGTTGACATGCATTCAAAGATGTTGCATGTAAACAAAGTGTTTACATGCATTCTATGGCAATGCAATGGAGATCTGAATTATAGTCCAGCCTTAAAGTATTGTCTAGCCTGGTAGAATATGGCCATTTTGCATGCTCCGTGGTTTATTACACTCAACACAGTTTGAAAACTCTACAACTGTAAATGATAGAGGCAGTTTTAATAGGTGTTATTCAGTGTTATTTGCAGTGTCTTCAGAATTGAGAACCCTGTGAGGAACTTTTAGCATATCTCTATTGCCATTATCTATAGGGAACATTACAAATTGATACATATAAGCAACTGTGCTTTTGCTGATAAATTAACAAAAGCACTCTTGGCTATAAATGTTAAGAACAAGGCAAATGGTGCCTTTACTGGTCGAATTATGTACTTACTACCCTCTGTCCATTTTCATTTCAAAATGTGTTTTATTAGTATTGTTTGTCATTTGGTGTGGATTCCTTATCCTGCTGTATGTCAGCTGTCATGACATTACCATGGGTAATTATGTAGGCTGTCCTGGATATATGATTTCATGAATGTGGGGTTTCGCTTGTAAAGTATTAAACTCTTAATGTATGACTCCAAAAGTAAGAACCATATATGGTCAATTCAGATGTCAGATTCAGCTATGGAATGTCATTCTATAGCTATCTGATGGATATGGCTAGATTATGAATATCTGTAGCTGGATATGATTCTGTTGCTATATCCATTCCTTGAAAAAGATCGACACCTAACTACTTAAGGGGCCAAGCTGCTCTGTTTATGTACTGTGTAATTGTCTGGTGTGCTTGTTTAAGCTTTTATTAAGTTGTTTGTATCTTTTTGTATTTTTATGTTTGAATTCAATAATAAAATGTCATCTTAACAAGTTTTTGGTAATTATTCCATCCTTGCATGCATTACCTTGTTAATTAGCTTCCCGGAAACATCACTGTAATGTTTACGCAGGTTTCCCTATACCTGGCTGCTCATGTATGGAAGGAACTCAATATGGCTGATAAAGCGTTATGGTTTTATTTTACTCCTTACCAGAAAGAAGAAGAGAGAGGGAATATATATATACACACACGTATGTGTGTGTGTGTGTATATGTATGTGTGTATATATATATATATATATATATATGTGTATGTGTGTATATATGTGTGTGTATGTGTATATGTGTGTGTATATATATGTGTGTATGTATATATATGTATGTATGTATGTGTATATATATATATATATATATATATATATATATATACATATATGCATATACGTACATACATATATATATATACACACACAATATATACTTATATATTTATACATACACACACGTATACACTTATATATATATACACACATACATATATATATATATATATATATACACACACATATATACACATATATATATATACACACACATATATACACACACATATATACATACATACATATATACACACACATACATACATATATATATATACACACACATATATACACACATACATACATATATATATTCATACATACATACACATACATACATACACATATACACAAACATATATATACATACATATATACATACATACACATATATACACACATACATATATACATACACATATATACACACATACATACATACATATATACATACATATATATACATACATATACATACAAACATATATACATATATATACATACATATATACAAACATATATACATATATATACATACATATATATGTACATACATATATATACATACATTTATACATATATATACATACATATATACATACATACATACACATATACATACATACATATATACAAACATATATACATATATATACATACATATATATGTACATACATATATATACATACATACATATATACATACATACATACACATATACATACATACATATACATATATACA
>JAODLL010046058.1:0-20091 GCA_026546735.1 Forbesichthys agassizii | reverse complement strand
CATCTGCAAAAAGCAGCGATGAGATCCTTAGGCTACCGAACCGCAACCCCTCTCCACCAGGACTACGCCTCGATATCTTTTCCATGAAAATCCCAAACAGCATTGGTGACAAAGCGCAGCCCTGGCAGAGACCAACCCCCACCTGAAACGAGTCCGACTTACTGCCGAGAATCCTTACACAGCTCTCGCTTCTGACATATAGGGATTAGATTGCCCTTAAAATATGCCCTTAGTATATTAGTCCACATTATTCATCACCAAAGCAATACAAGTAATGCTATCTAACTGAACATAAACAAAAATAATTCACACAGGTACATGCTCTTTTCCAATCCTTAACTTCATTCAGCTATCACTGTGTATATGATAGCATAACCCCTGGACATGTTCAATAATGCATCATGGAATTAGGAATTTTCCCACTCACAAGGAAGTTTGCTCCACTTTGAAAGAGATTGTAAGGATAAAGGATTTTTTCATAATGTGCCCGTAGGTGTGAGCCCACCGCCTTGCCAGGGGCGAAACCCATTTGTAGCGCAATCTTGGTCCATCTTCTGTCATGGCAGACAATGTCAAATCCACCGTCATCTGCTACCAGCTGAAAATTAAGTTCCACTCTAAATTAGTTAGGAGTGCATATTTTGCATGTAACATGAAACATTTATAAAAAAGAACATAGCCTAAACTTCAGTGGTAAATGTGATACAAATGTACCTTGTTTAACTTGTATAAATCCAAAATCTTCCTTTCAACATGAGGAATCTTTAGAGGACATCCCTGCAAATCCCAAAATTTTGCAATCTGGTCCAAGAAGTTTAGCTTGACTCTGGTCTGTGCCTGGATAAATGGACAGATGGGGTTAGAATGACAATATGCATCACCAGTAAGAAATAACACATGCCAGAAGGAAAAACAAATAGAGAAGCAAAGAAAAGAAAAGAACAACAGGCATGCCTAAAAACATGACATATCAACTCAAAAATGACATGTTGCATGTTATGCCTCAGTTAATTATTCAAATTGGTTCCATTATAAAGACACATTTATTTACAATATTTTGATCAAGCACATAAACAACAACTATGTTGCATAGTTATTCACACCAAAAAGTGATCCTATAGCATTTGTTTTTCGATGATAATGTGGTTAATTTTAACGAGTGTTACAGTACATGGTGCATTTTATACCATATGATGATCACCACGATTAACCTATGGGCTTTATAATTACTTATTCATGAATTTACTTACCTCTAGTTCATTGAGCCTCTGGATACGAGGAACAAAGTGAAGTCTGTCAACATCACAAGCAAATGGGGGTTGCCAACCCTAAAGCATCGTAAAATAATGTTTAGGTAGTCTGTGTAACTTAACTATGTTTGTTGTGCCATATTTAATCAATTCAAATTACTGATCAACAGCTTTCATAGTTTATGTATTATAGCAAATATTGGTATTTCACAGTTGTATTCATGCCTATAAATCTATAACATAATACAACATAAACAACACACAGAATGATAAACATACATTGTATTGTCTGGGCCTACCAGTAGCTTGTAAATTGGATTTACAGGTTTGAGGTTGAAACGGAGTCAGAGGAAAGTAGGCCTATGGAGTAGGCTAAATAAAACCACCCACGTTTCATTTTTCAGCTAAAATGCACAAGATCAATAAAAAGGATTTATGTTCAATAATCAGAATACCCATCAAGTCAGGAAAGCTCTAAGTGTTTGCCAACATCCCCCACTGACACACAAAATGGCCAGATGGAACACTCTACAGACCAGCTTACCACAAAGCCAACATGGAGGACAACACCCCAATACGGCTCATATGAAGACAAATAGTAGATAATATAGTTAAATTAGAAAATGTTTTGTGTAATTACAAAAGACTGGACAATGACGATTTAAAGCACAACTTCAAATCTCAACTTGGCACAGTAAGCTTGTCAAATAGTTATTTAATCAGTACGGTAACACGTTGTCACAGCATGAAGCACTTATTTACAGTTACCGTATACATTAGTATGAATACCTTTTGAATATGTTTTCGCAAAATGATATCAACAACACATAAATGAAAACCAGTACTGCTAGCCAACTAAAGACCTGCTGTACCGGTACGGTACAGTACATATAAGAAAGTATCATCAGACCAAGCAAGGCATGATGGACCCTATGGATGGACCATACAATCTGGGGATCCTCAACAACATGTTCATCAGAAAATACTGCAGAGGAACATTCAAGTTCAATGTATTGCTGAGACTAATGTATATTGTATTATTTAATATGTATTAAATTATGATATAGAACAATGATAGTCAATGCAGACGTCGGCTTCCGCATAGCCAACTATGTCAATGCCGTGTGGTAATTATGACAGGTTGGTTAGCTACAAACCAACTGCCAATGTTAGCTTGCTAGTTAGCCAAACACTGCCTCAATGAACTGTCCGAGGCTTGTTTACAAAACGCAATCAATAACAATACTGTAATTATACGACACTGCTGCTTCCATATCTTCAACATCACGAATAAATGTTTAATGTTTAGAGGTGACAAATAATCGTATAGGACAGCTAGCAACACAAAGAATAGCAGCATAGCCCTGAATCCGCCATGTTGAAACGTCCCTTTAAATCCCCTGTGTTCGCTAGCGCTTGGTCCATCATCTGCTACAGTATGCTCTTGTAGTTTGATGCATCTTAATTGTTGGAATCAATGTCCATATCACGTTTTATTCTTGGTGTTGATGATAGTACTCACCAGGGGCGGCCGGACTTTACAAATTCCTGTTTTTTCAGCGATTGGGCGAATCTTATTGATAAAAGCAAAAGGATCTGCAAATTCTTCCCAGCTGGGTTCGAAGACTGGGCACTCCGGTGGCGGTATGAACTCGTCCGGACGTGGTTGGGTCATCGTTTTGGATCGGAGTTAAAGCCCCGACAAGAAAGTTAGCCGAAAATGATAAATGTATTATAATATTCCTGGGAGTATATTCTATATTCTTCTCCGTCAGATTCGCTGGTACTCACTCGACATCAATACGAAGCAGCTTACACACACACATCCACACTTAGACAACGCATAGTGAAGCGAATGTTCCAAGGCAGTGAACACGTCCGCTAAAGAAACTAGACACCAACAGTTTCCTTAACGTTTACTGTTAACATCTACCGTATGGTATTTTAGTAAGTAATTAGTGGTTGTTCATTGGTATTTTGTCAAAGCTGCCACTATAAATAGTTGTATAAACCCTTTTTACAAAACCAATTGGTCCATTGTTATGCAATTTATTTTGGACCCCAGCAACCCTCACCATGAGCACTTTCTGGCCTTATTGAACAGACATATATCCTACTGCTGAGATTGAAACTCTTAATCTGGCTAACACGGACCTGTCTATTCTGTTTTTACAGTACGCTTATTGACAAATGACCATAAGGTTGTATTTACTTCACAGCCAAACATTTTTCAACTGAAAATCAAAATAACCACAATCACATTGATGTAACCGCTCATTAATATAACCTGAAATGCAATTAGGCATAAAATTGTCGGGTGTCCGACAATTTATAATCTAGGCATGTAGGCCTAGCCTAAACAAATATTGGAAACATTTTGGAAACCATATTGGAAAAGTATAGGCTATGCGTCTGTCAGCCAATTTCCATGGTGAAATTGCTCCTACTTATTATTTGGATGTAGCACTTATGCAGGATGAAGTCTAATACAACCTAATTATTTTATGAATAAGTCACTATCTATGAAGCATCTTCTTTGTAGCCTATTTTGTGTTTACACTTGCGCGGAGGGATATTTTCAGGTGACAATTTAACGGCTACAGGGACTTGTTCTTTAAATAGCAAATATGAACAGTATGATTGGGTATCTCATATTAATGTTAAAGCCTGTGTCTACGCATGGGTGATTGTAACTGTCTGTGTTAGAATACAAACTAGGCCATCTCTCATTTTCTGTGGTGTCTAGTAAGATGAGAGGCCTCCTGCGAGGTTGCTTGACGTTTTTAACAGAAGCTGCATGGCTACCAGAGCCATGTAGAACTTCTTGTACACTGTGGGCTAGCTAGACTATTTCCCCACATATGTTAGGTCTACTAGGCTACTAGCCTACAAGAAAACATAAAAAAACAAGACAACCAATAGTGAATTTGGTTTTGACATCACAAGCCCCTGGATTTAGGCTACTCCCTTCAATTGAGATTTGTTAGTGAATATTTGGTTATCCTTTCAGTTCATAAAGTTTCCAATGTTGTCAGCAGTTATTAGACCTAATCAACTGTATCTGAAAGATGTGACACTGTCAAATGTCTGCAATCTAGGTAGACCTAATGCTTCATCATTATTTACAAATCTTTTTTTTTAAACATTTGTGTATATGTGTGTAGAATGCATACCACCAAACTCTCAGAAGTCCTTTAGAACAAACCAATACTTTATTCAATGTTAAACTACAAGCACTAAAACGTCAAATTAATTATTTTGGGACTAAAATAGTACTTTTTTTTCTACTATGTTAATTCAATAAAGATGAAAGATTTAAGATGAAGATATACAATTTTGCATGTAGTCCTCCACAGCGCCAGGTCTCAAGATTCAATACTCTTCACCCACTTCATCTTCTTCAGAGTCTGTGCTCATTATACCCAGCTCCTCATAGTCTTTTTCCAGGCATGCCAGGTCTTCTCTGGCCTCTGCAAACTCTCCCTCCTCCATGCCTTCACCCACATACCAGTGGACAAAAGCACGCTTTGCATACATTAGGTCAAATTTGTGGTCAAGACGTGCCCAGGCCTCAGCGATGGCAGTGGTGTTGCTGAGCATGCACACCGCTCTCTGGACCTTGGCCAGATCTCCACCAGGAACAGCAGTTGGAGGCTGATAATTAATGCCCACCTAAGGGGAAAAATAAAGAAATGTATATGAGCACTTGTAAACGAGGCACCCATATATATTGAGTAATAGCACCCCCAGAGCCCCATGTTTCTGCCACTGCTAACTGTTTATATTTGAAACAAAACTGTGCATTGGCTATAGGGGGAGGGGCAAAGCACTGTGAGCCCATGAGAGCTGTAAAGGGAAGAGTAGAGAGGATGGCCAGCTAGCTCAGCACTGCTTTAGTTTAAAACCAATATGAGTGCTTTTGTAATGCTGGTTACACTACAAGAGTAAAGCTGGATATGGTACAGTTCAGACACTAGCCTATATCTTCAACACTAACCTGCTGTTTTCCACACCAAATCCATATGTTTGTGTGAAGTATGCTATTGCCTTAATATAATAATATGTCTCACCTTAAAGCCAGTGGGGCACCAGTCAACAAACTGAATGGAGCGCCTGGTCTTTATATTTGCGATGGCAGCATTTACGTCCTTGGGGACCACGTCTCCTCGGTACAGCATACAGCACGCCATGTACTTGCCATGACGAGGATCACACTTGACCATCTGATTCATTGGTTCAAAGCAAGCACTTGTGATCTCACAGACTGTGAGTTGCTCATGGTAAGCTTTCTCAGCAGAAATGATTGGGGAGTAGGTAACCAGCGGAAAGTGGATACGAGGAAAGGGGACCAAGTTGGTCTGGAACTCCGTCAGGTCGACATTGAGAGCACCATCAAAACGGAGGGAGGCGGTGATTGAGGAAACTATTTGACCAATCAGCCTGTTGAGGTTGGTGTAGCTAGGACGCTCAATGTCCATGTTGCGGCGACATATGTCATAGATGGCTTCATTGTCCACCATGAAGGCACAGTCAGTGTGCTCCAAGGTGGTGTGAGTGGTCAGGATGGAGTTGTAAGGCTCCACCACAGCGGTGGAAACCTGAGGAGCTGGGTACACTGCAAACTCTAACTTGGATTTCTTTCCATAGTCAACAGACAGACGTTCCATCAGCAGGGAAGTAAATCCAGAGCCAGTCCCCCCTCCAAAGCTGTGAAAGACCAGGAAACCTTGCAGACCCATGCACTGGTCAGTCTAAGAAGGAAATACATATTTAGTATTCTTGTCGCATTTAGTCTTCTGTTCTGTTACACTAATAGGTTTCACTATGCAAGTCAGTCTGAACACCCTTAAAGCAAAAGCACAGTTAATGATTCACTGTTGATGATGAAAAGACGTGCTTGTGTCAATATAATAACAATGTCATGGCTGTTGAAGGTATAGTGCAATTGCCAGCTCATAATTATGATTGAAATCAATGGAGAGGAATGGAGAGGATGAGAGGATGCAGACTGAATAACAGAGTGAAACGATGGTCCCCAAAAAATCATGAGGCTATAGTGAAACCCCATCAGAACAGTGATGTAGCCTGTTAACAAAGCACATGCAAAGCACTACAATGAACCAGGGAAATAATGAAATTACCATTTTACGGATACGCTCCAAGACCCCATCAATGATTTCTTTACCAACAGTGTAATGTCCACGAGCGTAATTGTTGGCTGCATCTTCCTTTCCAGAGATGAGCTGTTCAGGGTGGAAGAGATCCTTGTACATACCAACCCTTACTTCATCTGAAGTGAATAAGATCCTTTCAATTCATTGTGAACTAGCTACAGTAAAATGTTTATAGATACATTACTAACTAGCAGAAGTTTCCATGTTTATGGGTTTATTTAGCAATGACACAGCTACATATAGAGAAAAAGAATACAATATTCTATTGTACTCTATACTTTATTTACCAAATACAGTTGATCCACATTACCTGGAGATGATACCTGATGAGATATAAATATATAATGATACCCAGTATACTCAGTGGATAAAATCCTATCTGTATCTGCAACTTAAAATGTGGGTTTTTGAGCTGTAAATCTGTCATTGTTGGTGTTAATATTGACAAAATTCCCTTTTTAACAAAAATCGGCTGGTTTTCAATGGTACACTCAGGCCGCTCATACGTCATCACATTCAAATGTTAACATTAATGTTTATCTGGGTCCCCCTCTCAGCTCCTCCCCTCCCCTCACTCAGCTCCTTGATGCATTTTTCAAAGTTGTAGTTGGTGGAGTCAGGTTCAGAGCTGGGATGCAGTTACATTAATAAATACCACAGAACTTATTGCTTAGATATACAAATGTTCCATTAAGTAATCACCAAGCAGTTAGAAACACAGTATGAACTCACACTAGACATACATTATGATGCCATACTGTATGAATAAACAGTATAAGGCAATGCTTACCAACCACTGTGGGCTCAAGGTCAACATATATAGCTCTTGGAACATGACGACCAGAGCTTCCAGTATTGAAAAAGGTGTTGAATGGATCCAGACGAGCGTTAGGCTGAACAGGCATATCCAAGGAGACCCCATCAGGCCCAATGCCATGCTCCAGACAGAAGAGCTCCCAGCAGGAATTTCCTGTCTGGACACCTGCCTGGCCCACATGGATGGAGATACACTCTCTCTGTAGAAATATTATTGTTCATTCAAATGTGGAACTTTTGAGAGGTCAAGTAAATGAGTTATAAAATCCAACACAGGAAAACTGAATTTATAGCCTTAAAGTTTTTGTCATGTAATTTTATATAACCCTTTGCAAAATGTACTGAATGCTCCCCCTCCCCAACATTTTTTTATTATTCACATACATTTTGTGACCCAGAGGAAATTACAAATCTAAAACAATGAATTAGATAGGAAAACTTACATTCTACTTTGTCAATATAAATATCTATAATGCAAAATAATAGCTGCACAACTAAAAATATGCAGTGACAAATGTTGTAATTGTCTCATCTGTAAAGACATGTCAAAATGTAAAAGAAACTTAGTGTTTCATTATCAAAGTGGCTCCAGTCTGGTTTCAACATGTTGAGAATTTAGGCTTTTGTGTATGCAAGGAGAACTCCTATGATGATTTTCTTCTGTTGAGTGACAAATGTAAGACATCAACATATATTTGGAACATGAAACATGAAAATCATAATCCACAAGGACAAACGAGGAAAAACAATTTACCAGGTTCAGATTTCTTTTGTGGCTGATTTCTTTTGAAATGTAGATGTGTTGCACTGTATATAGCATTATGGTGTTCATATTAGATTATAATAGCCTAGTGAAACCACATTTACTAATGTAGGCATATACGTTAGGTATACTTCTATAATAATAGAATACCATTTTAAAAGTTGAAAAAAAAGCCTACATGGCATGTCAAGCAGCAGCTGCAACTGTCACGTTAAATACATTCCACTGCAGAGGCTCCTATATATTCAAAAATTCCTACCTACCCTATATTCAATATAGGTCCCATCATGTATTCTCGTATAATATAGCTAACAAAGCTGCTTACTTTAAAACTTATATTGGTTTTATTGGCGATTTAATGTATATATTGAACTGCCTATAGGCTATATGCTACAAACTAAATATCAAGTTTTAATAAATAAATCACAGTATCTTACCATTGCTTTCCAGATAGTATTTAACAAGTAAGTTTTGCAAGACGTGGGTCTGTTGTCAAATAAGACTATCGACAAAAAGCTCTCCTGCAGAATTGACTCAGACGAGTAACGTGCCTTCGCCAACAGAAATTCCACAATAAGCGCACGCAAAGTAGATGGACGCTTTATAACTTTCTAACGTCCGTCCCACACTGCGCAGTCAACAACTGTTGCCCTACCAAGTTGTTTCAATGTATAATTAACTGCCATTCAGCTCAGTCCGGTATATTGAAGAAAACGACTAAACACCAAGATACTTAATATAAGAAATCAATCAAATACATGTACATGTTCATTTGTAAAATGTAGGTAAAATAAACATAACGTTGAATACATGTGTTAAAATAAATAATCTGCAAACTAAATACTTATATAAAATAAAGTAAACCTCTGGATTATTTGGAAATTACAGAAACAAACTAATTAAAAAGGGCATCAATTGTTTCACTTTATAAACCCATAAGTGGAACCTGTCCCACATTAATAGGTTCTCAGGGATAACTTAAATACACAGAGATGTTAAGACATAAAGCTAACCAGATTGTCAAAATTGTTACAATCTGAACAGACTAAACCCAAGTAAATTCATTCTGAGCATTTAATCACTTCCCAAGCAATAACATCAGAGTTTTGATACCAAAAACATATCCAAATGTATAGGTTATGTACAAACGTGAACTTCAAACTCACTGGTTTGCCTAGTTTCTATGGAATTTTTGGCAATAACATACAATACATAATTAGGACAAACAATGGGTGTGGTACAATTCAAACCATTCTTTAACACAAATGTACAGTATATTACATATTTAAAAAAAGTATCAAACAGTTTGTATTAAAGTATCGCGAATCTAAAAGCACTTAATAAAGAAATAATTACAAAAAGGGCTTGATTTACATATGCACTGATTACACAAAATATAATGAAACAATCATCACAGTCAATATGGGAGGTCACATGAACGTTCTGTTAAACGCATAGGACATAAGGCATGTAGCAGCAGCTAGAGTCTCGATGGGCTCTGTCATGTTTCTAACTGATAGAAATATATTGCACTTCAAGACAAACTGAAATTATAATCTCAAAAGTGACAACAGCAACAAGTTAAAACAGAGTCATGCAAGTGGCAAGGATTTCCTTGGAGGTCTGTGAAGGGGAGAAGTCTTCCACAACACTAATCTTTGTTGTCTTTCTTGTCACTCTGGTAGAGAAAGCGGTCCAACTACAGTAATGCCATACTGACCAAAAGCAACTCCCTTCGTGGCTTTGATTTTGTGGCATGTTAGCCATGGATAGCTGCCGGCCATATTGTCTTCAGGTCCGTGTTTGTTGCAGAGATCACTTTTCTCGCAGAACGCACACCCCTGCATCGCAGCGCTGTGTTGCCATGGAGGTTACAACCTCCCAGGTGTCTATAACTGGGTCATAGCACTCTATACTGCTGAGTAATGAGTTCCCATCATATCTGGAAGAATAAAAAGAACAACACATAGAAACACATGGCAAAACATATTTAGTGTTTAGAGTGGGTAGAGCAGGGTGACAGGTGACCCAAAAGTCGCTGGTTCGATCCTGGCTAACTCCTCACCAAGTGTCGAGGTGTCCTTGAGCAAGACACCTTGCTCACTTTGCTATGTGTGTACATTTACCATTGACACACAAAAGAATAAAACAGGTAATTGAAAGGTATGATTCTTGATATGTGTTTTAAGTAAACACAAAGGTGTTTTCCAAAAATGGTATTGTGGTTTGAAACTCTGGAGAGTGCATGTCACTTCTGCTCTTGAATTCTGCTTTTACAAAGCTCATAACCTTACATTGTTATCTACCTCTCCTGACAAAGCCTTCTTGTCAAAACACAAGATGGAGTGTGGTACCGGGGGCAACCACAATCAAAGAATACACCTTTAAGCAATTACATAAGCCGCATACAGCATATACTGTATACATAGTACATCCAAACATATGTAATATGGTATGTGGTTGTATGTGTACATACAGTATATGAATGTGTAGCTATATACCGGTGTAGTAATGAATTTGCTTATAACATATGGTCTCCTGCTTACCCGGCTATGGCATAGAGTCGTCCCCGGAGAACAGTTGCTCCTACATAACAACGGGGAGTAGTCATACAGGCTACGGTCGTCCAATAGTCTGTTCTAATGTTATACACCTCCACAGAGTCAAGGTGGGATGTTCCATCAAAGCCTCCTACCACATAGATGTGGTCGTTGAGCAAGGCTACACCGGCCCCTGAAACAATACAAAGATTCAGACTGCAAACTGCAATTCCACTGTCCATTTGATACGTTTTAATCGTCTAGTCGGACGTACCTGACCGCTTAGTGGCCATGGGCGTGACACTTGTCCAGTGACCTGTGTGGGGGTCATACCGCTCCACCGAATTTAGTATATTTAATCCATCATAACCACCTTAAAATGAACACCAGAATTTATGATAGACATAAAACAACTAGTTTTCCCCCAAACAAACTAGTGCGTCAATACGGGCGTAGTTCAGATTGTAAAGTTCCTCACCTAGACAGTATATTAGTCCACTGGCCACCACTAACCCAGCCCCTTCTCTGGCTGTCTGCATGTCTCCCAGCATGCTCCACTGGTCAATGTTTGGGTCGTACCGCTCCATGCTAGTGTGGCGACGGCTGCCGTCAAAACCTCCAGCAACATAGATCATGTCTGTTGACAACGAACGAGAAGGGCCAGTGGAGAATTGAATAACATGTTTTTCAAAGAAAAGGCTGAATGTTTTTTGTAATGTATAGATGTACTCCAGACAATAGAGGTTTAACCAGAGAATATCCTCTACCTCCCAGCGTAGTCGCCCCAGCGAGGCCCCGTCGTACGTTCATGGTAGCAACAGTGTACCAAACGCCATCTTCGTCCGCCGTGTAGTCCAAGCATTCCACAGAGCTGAGCCTGGACCGACCGTCGTAACCACCGATCACGTAAACCCGGTCGTGGAGAGACACCGTAGCTACATAGCGTCTTTTCCGGGCAATGTTCTGTCAAAGGCAGACCTTGAATCAGATCATGTCTGCTTAGATGACACAATGCTGTACTCTTACATGCAGTATGTAATACTTACAGGGAGGAAGCTCCATTCTTGAGTTTTAGGGTCATACTTCTCAACTATATCTATTGGAGACTGTTGGCTTCCAAATCCTCCTATAACCAAGAGGACCTCTTTGGCTCCTAGAAATACCAGCAAACTAATGTTCATGTTTTTATATCTAGAACAGTGTAGCCAGCATAGAGGAAGATACCGTATTACGGTATCCCCAAACTAAACAACTCAGAACAACAGGACCCTTACCTAATCTGGCTTGTGTGCGTGGGCCTTGCATTTCACTCCTAAGCTCTGGTCTTAAGTGGAATTTTTTGGCTTCATCCACAAGGTCTCGACATGGAAGACTGCACCGAATTAGTGGCTGAAACAAGTCAAAACATATGTTAGAATTAGAAAGTATGTTGAGGTTATCTCTAAACATAATCCTTGGAGAGGCATATCATTAGGCGCATCATTAAAACAAGTCTCAGGGAATGCTGCCGCACCTCAGAATCAATGACATCCGTGATATAGCGAGGTGTCAGTAACGGCATTCGAACAAACTCAAGCATGTCTGGCAAATATGGCTCCCTTTCTTTACGGTTGTGTTTGACCCAGTTCAGAACCGCTTCAAACACAGGTTCTTCCGAGTCCACCTATATGGAGATGGGTACAAGCATTAAAAGCTAATAACACTGGGACTTGTGTTCAATTACACAATATGCTACAATTTACAGTATCACAGTGTATTATTTGTACACAAGTACAGTACTAAGAGCAACTACTAAAAATATATTGACAAACAACAATTTGTTAGAATTAAATATATTTTACATATATTTAATCATTTCAATTCCTTCAAAAAGTAACTCAGCAGTCAAATACAGAATGATTAAAACAAACAATGAATTCTCCACAAGAAATTGTGCGTGTCGCTAATTAATATGTATAGTCTAGCCCAAAAAATGTGACATAAAGAATCCTTTTGAGTGAATTGGTGAGCTATAAATCATCATGTAATAATAACCATGTTTTGCAAGCAAGGCGTGCGGTTGGAAACAGGAATTTCCTGAGCACCAAGCGAACTTAAATCAGGTTCACTTCTCTGCAGTTTCATTGTCAGCCAAATCCCCAAAAGAGATATGGGTATTGGGGCCCCCCACTGACTGAGAACACAACAGGTCAGTACATGCAACTTTCTTTCCTGCTAGCTGTCGTAGTACAACTGAAAGGATTTCAGAGAAAAACACTATAATTAGTGTTGTGCTATTTATTTCAGGCATCTTAATGCTAACTCTGATCCAAACAGCGGGTATGGATTTGAAAGCCAGTGGATATATACACAGTATATACACACAAACTACAGATTTGTATCAGATTGAGTTCTGTGTTGTAGGCCAGGTGGGATTGTAGATATGACCCAGACACTAATCAGCTCAATTCACAATAGCATCAAAAAGGACAATGCCTAAAGGAATCCATCTCACCTGGATTTCATCACATTTTATAAGCTTTTGAACTTCTGACTGGCTGAGCAGCATGAACTCCTCGTGCTGAACCACCTCAGGGAAGTGCTTCTGGGAAAAGAGCTCAGCTGCTTGCATCAAGTCAAGGCAGTTGTGAGTCTCTGCAAAGTCCCTAATGCCAAGACAATTGGAGGGATCAAGCTGACCATCTAGGAAGTCACAGCATGCCCTTTTCACTCCTAGGAAAACAAAGACGCATGCGTTATCATCCATAAGTCATATCTTAATAGCAGTGTTGGGCAAGTTACTCAGGAACTGTAATAAGTTATGAGTTACTTATTAATCCTTCAAAAATTAATAGTACTTTACTTATTACTGGGTATTAAAAATAATTAATTACATTACTATATTACTTTCACAATCACTACCTTGTAGAATGGAATCATCTTTATTGGAACAATAATTAACCTTAGGAGTCAACAATCAGCCAAAGTGAAAACATTGCAGCCTCTCAACCCAGATGATTGGACAGGTTGGTTCAATTAGCGTACCCTAAGTTTGTTAGGACCAGAAATAAGTAAGTAACTATTAGTTACTTGGATTAGTATTTGTAATATTATTACTGTTTTGAAAATAGTAATTTGTTAAAGAAAAAAGTAGTAGTTACTGAAAAAAGCAATATTACACTAGTTACTGCCAAACACTGCTTAATAGACATGATTCTTCAAGCCAGTAACTCTCTCCATGCCAATGTAATGAGATTGCAGTGTCCACTCCATATCTTTACCTTTAAGTTGCAGTAAGCATGCTGCGGGAAGCAATTCCTGTACATTCTCCACTGTTACCAGCACTGTTTCTGTGTAGACAAAATCCAAAAGGATCTCCATAGTTGATGCCGTGAGTCCCTGAATGTCGACAAAAGATTTCCCCTTTTCTGCTAGCTATACGGACACAACACATCACATCAGTGTGATGAAAAGGAATACAACATTATATGATTCAAGCTTGGTACCCCAATTTACTGTACCGTACATTGGGTTATGATAAGTGTGGGGGACCAAAGAAAATAAAATGTGGTGAATTGTGACTAGTTTATACCATGGACAAGACACACAACCGGTAAGCTTTTTTTTTCCCCTTAAATTGGATAATTATTTTCCTTCCACCAAACTAGAGTTGAACCGAATTTTAACGTTTACACTTTGCTGTTATCTTGCAAATGCTCCTGACCGACAGCTGGACAAGATAGTTTCCACACTATGTTGTACTGGTTGACAACGGAGTACCTGGTCTCTACGATTAACACATTGTGTTGTGTAACATTCTGTGTCATCTTAATTACGTTCCAAATTATTATGCAAATTGGGATTAAGTGTCATAAACATTAAATATTTGGTTTTTCAATCAAACACATGGATGCTATGGTGTCTCCGGGCTCTTTGGATCACTGAAATCAATCTCAGGCACCTGCGATAATTAGTTTGCCAGGTGAGCCCAATTAAAGGAAAACGACTTAAAAAGGATGTTCCACATTATTAAGTAAGCCACAGGTTTCAATCAAGTATGGGAAAGAAAAAGGATCTCTCTGCTGCGGAAAAGCGTCAAATAGTGCAATGCCTTGGACAAGGTATGAAAACATTAGATATTTCATGAAAAATTAAGCATGATCATGGTACTGTAAAGAGATTTGTGGCTGATTCAGAGTACAGACCGGTTCGTGCAGACAAAGGCAAAATGAGGAAGGTTACTGCCAGACAAATTCATCGGATTAAGAGAGCAGCTGCTAAACTGTTATTACAAAACGGCAAACAGATATGTGAAGCTGCTGGTGCCTCTAGAGTCCCACAAACCTAAAGGTGTAGGATCCTCCAGAAGCTTGCAGTTGTGCATAAACCTACTATTTGGCCACCACTACCCAATGCTCACAAGCAGAAACTGTTGCATTGGGCCCAGAAATGCATGAAGACACATTTTCAAACAGTCTTACTGATGAGTGCCTTGCAACTCTAGATGGTCCAGATGGATGGAGTAGTGGATTTTTGGTGGATGGCCACAATGTCCCAATAAGGCTGCAACATCAGCAAGGAGGTGAAGGAGTCATGTTATGGGCCGGAACCATGGGGAGAGAACTGGTAGGTCTCTTTAGGGTCCCTGAACGTGTGAAAATTATCTATCTATCTATCTATCTATCTATCTATCTATCTATCTATCTATCTATCTATCTATCTATCTCAAAATCATCTTCATGCATGACAATGCATTATCTCATGCTGCAAAAAATATTTCTGTCATTGGCTGCCATGGACATAAAAGGAGAACAATTCATGGTGTGGCCCACATCCTCCCATGACCTCAACCCTATTGAGAACCTTTGGAGCATCCTCAAGCAAAAGATCTATAAAAGTGGGAGGCAGTTCACATCACAGCAGCTTTGGGAGGCTATTCTGACATCTTGCAAAGAAATTCAAGATGAAATTCTCCATAAACTCACAAGTTCAATGGATTCAAGAATTGTGAAGGTGATATCAAAGAAGGGTCCTATGTTAACATGTAACTTGCCCTGTTAAGATGTGTTTGATTGAAATAGCTTTTGATTTCTCAGTAAATATGACCTCCTATTGCTGCAAGTTCAGCAAATTACTATGTTTAATTTTTTTACAACCTATAAAATTTTTTGCAACTCTTTTGTGCATAACAATTTGGAACAGTGCAGTTTTTTATTTATGAAAAAAATACTGTTTTCATTTGGTGGTTTCTTCAATGAAATTCGACTCTAATGGCTGATGACTTGAAAATTATACTGACTGTCATTTGCATCGACTATATATGAAAACAAATATAAAATATAATTTGCATAATAATGTTAGTATAATAACATAATTTTTATGTTTAATATAATAATGGCGGTGTAGTAAATAGGAAGTTAAAAACATATCTCAGCAGAATATCTTCCAACAGTGTAACCAGGGTAGGCTACCTTGTCTGTTTGTGAGTCAGTTTTAATGGAATATGCTGCAGGTAACAGATATATATATTTTTTTTAAAGAATAACTGTACAAAGGGCAAACACTATACAGAATACAAAACAACTGTTTCAGAGCTACCTCACTGGTGAACATAGCACAAAAGTAGTCACTGCAGGCAGCAAGAACAATGCGGTGAGCTGGAAAGTCTGCTTTCTCCACCCTCAGAGTGATGTCACAGAGTGTGTTGCTCTTTCGAAGGGCATTCATGGCATTGAGGATCGATTTGGCGTGAGAATTGGTCATGATTTCCTTGGGAGCCATGATGATTTGATGACAATTCACAAGGATCTAACAATACTGAAATAAATCTAATAAAAACAGATAAACAAAAATGGTGTGTTGTTAAATAAGAATAAAGATACCAAACAAAATACCACACAAATACATAACATCAACTCTTATATTTGGCATGCAAATCTCAGGTAGATAGACTAGAAACTTGACTACACACTGAAATGCATGCACGACTTTATTCTGCAGTCTCGCAATGTTCTTATTATTAGCTAGTATTATGATTCAATAGTTTGTAATGGTTTTGTGTATAAAACAGAACAATGCGTGAGCGTTTGTTGTCAACAGAAAGCCACCTCAAAAATGCACGCTACAAATTAAAAACATAAATTTAGATACATTTGTATCTTTACTAATTACATTAATTTAACAATCATAGAGAGATGTCCACATACCTGTCACAGCGCTACTGTGGTAATAATATTGTCTTTGATAGTCAGCAGTACATGCAATCTATGCTACTGCCCTATCAATGTAACATCTGAATACATTTAACTATAGATAATCCATGATGACATATGTTTCAGTGCCACTACAAGTGTGACAATGTATTTGAATAAAATGTGATTTCAAGTTCTGGCCAACATAACGTTTCCTCTAGAAGTAACCTAACTGTTTAAATATACACACTACCTGTGGCTAGCTAGCTAGCTCGCTACAGCAGGTCATGGAATACTAGCAGATTCGATAAACATCCCACCACGTCAGTGAGCGTGCACGCAATGGCTGCGTTTCATTCTATAAAACGAGATGACTTCATTGTGTCCTAGATTGTAGATCTCAATTATCCCAAGTTCTCAACTGATTGTTTGCGGCCATGGTAAAGTAGATTCCTAAACATATAAACGCGATTAATTATGATTACAATGATTTGGAAATCTTCAAGAAACAGCAAAGAATGTATACAATATATTGTAAACACTGAGCTGTTTTTCAGCCATTCGTACAGTGCTCGATAACGTGTAGGAGGAGCCTGCGGCGTGTTTCCGGTAAGACCAGGCCGAAAGACAACATAGTAATAATCCATGTAGCATACAGTATTTAGAAATAGAGAAAATAGTGGAGCAGTTGTCCGCATTTTCGGATAGTATAAACATATTATATAAACTTAATTGAATTGGGTGGAGGGCTGTTAGTCGGACTGCAATGGAAGCCGAGTTTCGGGAAATCGATGAACTCGGGAGTTGGAACGCCATTTATCAGGTAGTTTTTTTTTCGGCAAATCAAGGTGGGATTTCGCTTCGAGTTTGGGTTCTGCGGTCTGGTACTGGTAAGAGCGTATCATCAAATACATGGGCCCCGACATGTAATTATCTTCATACCAATTCGGCGATCGATGTCTCTGGTTGTCATAAGCAGCCACCTCTCATCATTTTATCCAGATAACAGTAGCTATCCAAACGATAATACATTCTACTTCCTACATACGAAGTTCATCAATACTATTTCAAAATGTCTTTAGTTTACATTTTAGCTGACTACATTCATGCTACGTTTTAGAGGGTCTCTTATTTTGTAAGGCTTACCGTACATTATAATGTGTCAACGGACTTAGGCATTGTGTTGACAATATTTGAAATCGGTGTTTACACATAGACTTTAATCGTGTTGCAAAGGCAAGAACACTGTAAATATATATTTTCTTTCACAGGAAATTCGCCAGCAGTCAAGTGAACTTCCTTGTAAACTTGCCAAACTACCTGAAAACAAAAGTCGAAATCGTTACAGAGATGTAAGCCCATGTAAGTTATATTTCTTCTTTTGTTCTCCCGCTTCAATGGACGAAACTATGTTCTGATGTTTGTGTGGGATGCTGGCATGCAGTTCAAGTCATTATTATCACCTACTCAGTCACCCACAGCTATTTACACATTCATAAGTAATTTCACATCTGATATAATGTAAACATTAAAATGTTAGGCCTTACTTGTTCCAGTCATACTGGACGAGCAGCTGTATAAGATTAATCATCATAATGATACAAGTAAATGAAAAAATATTTAAATGAAAGATTAGGTATTTTATGTAATCACAATACAGAATGTTGTCTGTTGTGTCCAGCTTTCATTTTTACCTCATCATAGAGGGTTTTAGATACTAATGGGATGTTATATTAATTATTCAACCTTTACATTTAATACACAGTACAGAAATAATGTTTTTAAGTGTTTTAAAAACAAGAGTTGAACTACCTTATGTAGTTTCCTCTTTTTGACACTGGCAATGCAAATGACCACATCACTTCTTAAAAATAACTTGCATGCATTTTAATTAAAACAAAGTTTATCTTAAATTGATTAAGAAAAAGATTAACTTAAATGTTTAATTATTGTTTATCATGAACTTTGAGATGTATTTAACAAGGTAGACATAGTCTTGACTGTTAAAGAGAACTATGGGCAGAAACAAACACCTGTGGTTAGCTGGAAGACACGTGTTCTGTGCAGCTGAGTAATCTGTGGGCCTCAAGACAATTGCATTGAGCATCCTGGGACACAATGCATATGACTTGTGTAGGTTGTGTGCCTGTCTTGTCTCAATAATCTCATTCTTTTGCACAGTTGACCACAGCAGAATCTGTCTGCAGCTGGGTATCAATGACTACATAAATGCCAGTCTGATATCTGTAGATGAGGCACAGAGGAGTTATATCCTAACCCAGGTAAGAACACTTAATTTCGAAATGATTAACAAACATGACTTTTACTCCACCACAGCCCAAACACAACTTGCTGTTGAATATAATAATTCACAATAAAACATTTATTTAGCAGCATTAGCAAGGCTACTTTTACCTTCCAGAGTCCATTGAAAACAACATAGTGTTCAGTTTGCTTCCATTTGAGGTACTTCTAATTCGTATGAAATAAAGTTAAATTAATAAACTAGCCGGTGATGAAATGATGAGCATGGATAAAACTGTTTCTTCTGTTCAGTTAGCAGGACCTTGTTCCTTTGACTTCAGCTACATGCTCAAGTCCCAACACTCCACCCGGTGTTCAACAATAGAACTACACACAAATATTGCTACACAAGAAACACGGTTATATGATAGAAATACAAACTGGCTTTATCATGTACCACTATAAAATAATTATACTGAAGTTTAATCTTTGAATTATTTAATTTAGTTATTTTCAGATTTAGTTAACTTTAGTGTACAGAAATAGAAATATGACTATTATAAATATATTATAAAACTAAACTTGGCTTCTGGGTTACTCCGTTTTGTGTGCTGCTACTAGATGGTGTCATAATGATGTATTCATTGTATTTTTATTTCATACATGGGTGAAATAACCTAACAGCAAAATCTAAAATATGATTTAATTACATTCGTACTTTCACCACTTACCTTAGTCTACTAGTCTGTAGACTATTTCATTATTAGCATTTAACATTTAATTAACCAATCATTTCCATGTGCCAAACAGTTTAATACATAAACATAAGCATTTCCGTAAAATATATATTCTCTACTGAGAAGAACCAAATATGGCATTACTGCCAATCAAAATGGTTGATATTAGATTTGCCTCACAAATCCCAATGAACATTGTAACCTGACAATATTAATCAAAATGTGGTTAATAGAATGTTTATCCTGTGTAATAGTAAGGGGATAACTACAGAATGTTGATCATGTGTAATAGTAAGGGGCTAACTACAGAATGTTTATCCTGTGTAATAGTAAGGGGCTAACTACAGAATGTTGATCATGTTAATAGTAAGGGGCTAACTACAGAATGTTGATCATG
>JAODLL010046048.1:0-17835 GCA_026546735.1 Forbesichthys agassizii | reverse complement strand
ACTATAAAACGAGTCACTCATTTGTCTAGTGTTTTCATATTAACTATAAAACGAGTCACTCATTTGTCTAGTGTTTTTATATTGACTATAAAACGAGTCACTCATTTGTCTAGTGTTTTCATATTAACTATAAAACGAGTCAATGCCCAGGGGGGATATTTTCCCAGAGGTTCTCAAAGGCTGCCTGACTAGCCAGGCAGATTACAGTAGAATACATTCCAATGTCTTAATCCGTGCAGCATGATTTGTGTCTGCTGAAATTGTTTCCCAGGAGCTATAAACAAAGTTATGTAAGTTGAAAGGAGAACAATGGCAGTAATTATTTCAGTTCACAGTTGAGCGCACAAAGCACCAGAGCCACATAGTATTAATGTTATACTTTAGACATTATTTTAATTCCCAATGTTTGTTGGAAGAAAGGTTACGGAATAACGTCACAAAAGCACAATGTCTGTCATTCTACTCTCTTAGGTATATCTTGCAACCTACTGTATTTAGAACCTAAATAGGCCTAGTGTCTTTAATTAGTCTTTTAATTTCAATTACATAATGCATAATAATGTGCAAAGCAAAGATTTTGTGCTGCTGAAATCATAACGTGCTGTATTTGTGCATTTCTGTATATGTTTATTCTGCTTTCTTTCAGAGCCTTTAACAACCTCTGAATGCACGTTTCACGCTACTAACACTGATCAAGACATTGCTAGCGCTAGGCTAGTTGACGACTATACCCAGCCGGTGCCTAAAAATAGCGGCGTCATTTTTAGCCAACACTCCCAGGAATCCCAGACACACCCTGGTAATCCAGAAGGCTCGCAGGGTAACTCTGCCACCCCGAGGGGCATCCTGAAGTTTACGTCTTGCTTAGGCTCCTCCGCAGAGGAGGAAGCTGTCGGTCCCGTATTCGGGGACCCTCCGCACGAGTCACCGCCAGCTGGAGACGAGGACAACCTGGCTGGCTGCTTAGACAGGAAGCAGGTGAGGTTCTGCCCTGCCGCAGACCAGAGTAGCGGACAGCGGCAGGACGGAATGAAGCCGCCGGGCGTGCACAACCTGTTGGACGTGGATTTGGTTTCTCCCGTGGAGGACAATGGAGACAGCCTGGTGAATTCAGGCAGTGCCACCGCAGACATGTGTAGGCCTTTGGTCAAACAGACACATGTGGATGTGGGTATATGTGGCCCACAACGTACCCCTAGTGGTAAGGACTGAATTGAAATGTGGACAAACAAAACATCAATCAATCAAATCAAACTACAAAATACCTTTTTTTACTTTAATGGAAGTTTTGCATGTTTGTGCATGATGAAGTGTTACTGTGTGTTGTTGTGCACTGGGTGCCTAACTGTGGACATGGGTGCATGACATTAAGAAGGGGCCTGTTTTTCTTGCATTATTTTGATAAAATACACATTTCTCTGTATGTACTGTATGCTTTGAATCTCTACAAATTCTTGGTAAATGCTACTGAACAAAAATCTAAATTTCCATAGTCTACTTTAGCATCCAAAATTGCTATCACTGAAATTAATTTCAACATTGCATTTTATGAACTGCTCTTCTAATTTAAAGACAAATTGTTGGAATATTGTATACTTGTAAAAACAAATCCTAAGTGTTTGATACATTTCATCAGGTACTATGATGTATATGAATGACCAAAGTTTCCCCCTCTTTCAGATAAATATGAGCACGGCCATGCTGAGCTCCATAGCCTTCAAGCGTCCATCCATTCGGCTGAGCATGAATCAGGTAAGCCTTTTTACGGCGATGCAAGGCCTGAAGAGGAGGTACGCTCTCATGCTAAGGCAGCAGACTGGCTCGAACGTAGCCTAGGAGAGGACAATGAGCCACAGCCCAAACTGCATCCGCGACACATTGATACGCTTGCCACTGTTGAGGCCTCATCAGATATCAAGATAGCAAACACCGTACGCTCACAGAATCCATTCCATGCTGTTTCACCAATGCTGCTTGGAATATTTACTAGAGAGGAGGACTGGGAGAAGAGAATTGAGAGTCCAGACAAGCAAGAGCCTTCATTTAAACAGAAGGAACTAGATAATTATGACCAGTGTGCTGCAAGTATGACCCACCCTCCTGGTGTAAAGCAAGCAGCAAATCACCCAGGGAAATCAGAGGTCAGAGCGCTACAGCTTACAGCACTAAAAAACACCCCTTTTAAAGACGCCACGGCTTCACACGCTGAAGAGCCCACAAAGCATAAAGAAATTGTGTCTCCAATGAATACAGAAAAAGGAAAGCCTGAAATTATCTTTACCAGGCACCCAACAATGGATGAAAACAATCCGAATGCAGAATCGGCCACCCCACATGACCCACAAAAGTTTCACATTGACCCCATTGCGGAAAACAGCTTACTTTTTGAGCCAATTAAAAACAAAGGTACATATAAAGTTTGTCCAGATCTCACCTATGAAGATACAGATGACTCGAGCGCAGATAAACTCATACACACTCCCGTTTCACCAGTGGAATGTGTCACCCCTTCCATAGCTGTTCCTCATGAGGATACTTTCCAAGTTTCCATTATGGATCAGTATAGCCTGCAAGATAGCATATCTGTCAAGATTAGTGACCGTAAGTGTTTCTGGGAGTTGGAGTACTCGGGCCCAAGCATTACTGTTGGAAAACCTAAGGAGACCTCAGTTCGTCCAACGTGTTTAATCTCAGGCTCAATTGGGAGCACAGAGAAAAATGTGGAACCCCAGTGCTCTTCATCCAAGTTGGACACTAAAAGGGGGGTTGTTACTCACAACAAGTCACAGTCAAGAAATGTAGAGTCATCAAGTCTACAACTCAAGAACAAAACAGAGCCGATTCTGCCCCTGGAAAGCTCACTGTGTCCTAGTAGATCACCCACTCCAAGATCCAAACACTTGTCAGATGATGAGCTGAAAAGAAGTCCATCCAAAATCTGCCACCCCAAGGCCTTAGCTAGAGAATCCTCCAGTTCCAAGTGGTCCAGACTGGAAGAATCTCCATTGAAAACCTTTCCAATTGACATTGCACCAACGCTTAAACACCATGAGTATTTGGCGAGGCCTACACCAGTACCTAGACAAAGAAAAGGTCCATCTGATGAAGCCAAGCAGTCAGGACACGTGGACATTGAGCCTATAGATTGTGAAGATGGTAAACGTACATCAGATGAACCCAAGCAGTCAGGACAGAAGGACATTGAGCCTGTAGATTGTGAAGATGGAAACCTTATAATGTGGAATCCTTCTGTCCAAGTCTCTGAGGCACTGACTCAGGCCGACTACAGCAAACAGCAGTGTTATTCATCTCTTGGAAAAGGAGATTCAGATGAACAAGAGGAGTTGGGATATTCCAGCCATCTTGCTAGGTCTTTAATTACTCAAGGTTCAAGACAATATCTTCGAGCACCCAAGAAAGCTTATGTCCCTCTTTTTTGCCAAGATGTAACTACAGCAGAACCAGATGTTCCTGCGTCAGTGCGTGATGCAGATCCACAAAGGACTGCAGAAAATGTAGCTGATGATCCCAGCCGAGACCAAACATCTATGCCCAGGTCTAAAACTTGGGCACGTTCAGGCAGTGAGCTTTTCCTTTTTTTTCTCTCTCTTATTCTCTGGCTAATTATCCAATTCCACTTTTTTAAATTAGCTTTTTAAAGCTTTATTAATAATAATAATAATAATAATAATAATAATAGTAATTTGCTATTGTTTGCCTTACAATTACCTTTTTACAAAGTTAAATATAGAGAAAGTCTTAGTTCTCTTTAATAATGTCAATCATTTACAAATCACCTTCACTTCTCATTGATCTTCATTAAAAAAAGTTGTTTTTATTTAAATTCGAATCGTGACTATATTTGCAGATGTAATGCTGCAATATGAGAATCAACAATACAGGTACATAGGCCATGTAATTCACAACAGTACATCTCAAGGCACGGTCAATCACAGTAAACTTTTCCCAAATTGATTTTGTGATCATCTACAAAAGATCATGTATGCTTTGAAGAAAGCTGAGCAACTGTTTATTATATTTGAAGAGTTCAGATGAAAATCCCTCTAAGTCCATTTGAAAAAAATGAGCTTTTATCAACTTAAAACAGCAATATATCTTAGGTTTCCATATATGGGTTCACTAATTTAACCTTTATTACAATGAAAAGGCTGTGTGTCACTGTAAAAATTCACGTACGCGCGCACGTTTTGGAAGATATTACTTCTAAAACTTAACAAATTATATATTTACAATAAAAAAGTCAGATGGACTGAGAGGTTTCTGCATCTGAACTCTTCATTTGTTCTACTTTTCAGAGCTGATTGTGATTTGTTTTGGCAGGTTTTAAGAATGAATCATCCCCATCAAGGGGAGCCTTGAAGAGAATGTCTTCAAGACCCATGTCCTTATCCAAAAGTCTGGAGAACCTTAGCTCACAAACCACAAGTACAAGAACCATTTTATCTTTATGATGATGATGCTGCTATAGATGATGATCATCTTATCATCTAGCACTGCAGCTGGAATCTCTCTATGCTACAGTCATTTTATTTCTATAGTGTTAAGCAACCATGCGACAGTTTTTGTCAATTTTTTTTTTTTTTACAGAAGAAAAGAGCAAAACCAGTCCAACAGGACAAATGGGATTACTAAGTGTAGATGATGGTATAGTAAATAAGCATTTCCCATATTCAGAAGAACGTGATCCATTTGTAGAGTTATGCCATGCTGTTTCTGCTTTCTGTGTTTTCACCTCTTAGACCCAGAGCGGATAAAAAAGATGAGTACATCAGTGCCAGCTCTTCAAGAGGAAGAGGTAAGTCGCATTCATTGGCGTTTTTTACATTTGACTCTTTGTAGAATGCTCAAAAAGCACCTATTTGTACCATCAGAGTGCACTACTATTTGGAGCGAGCCACATCTGCCTGTTGTTCTATCCACCTTTCAGATTGACAGCGATGGCACCTTTGACGTCAACACGGGCCGCAGGAGAATCACTCTCAGCTCCACGTCGATGAGCCAGTCCTCTGGCATGGTGTCCATGTCATCTGTATGTCACGCACAACTTTAAATGATTACATTATTGTTACAGAGCTGGGAAGCTGGTCATATACAGTGGGTTAAAATATCAGTCTTTATGCCTGATTTATGCTTCTGCATTGTTTATGTCATGCGGATGTGCGCTGACTTGCTTTGTATTTATAGTTGTGCGGCCTAGTTGCGGAACAATTGCTTACTGAGCATGAGTGTAAACAATTTGAAATAAGCATATAAAAAATGTCTTCGTTACACCAACATTGATCATGGGCATGACACTGTGCCAATAGAAAATAGTAGTCTATTTATAAAAGACATGTTTGCTTGCTGCCCGACATAAGGGATGTTCCCTAGTGGAGTCTTGGGTAATGTTCAATGCATAATACAAACATTTCTTTCCAGCAAATCTCATAAATATACCATAAATGGCAGAGGGAAATAGCCTGTGCATGTCGGCTACAAGACGTTGTTTTAAAACAATGATTGCAGCTAATTACAAAGCACTCTGGTGTACAGGCTTGCATCCTCAAGACATTGTTGCTGGCTGCGTATGTAAACACCTTCATTCCATTCAACCAATCATCGTTTCTGTGGTCGTGCAGTTGACATACCGTAGCTACGCGCTTTTAGATTCTGGAGCTGGTGCGTGAAGTTCTGTAAGGCTCCGTGAAGCTCCGCCCCCTCTAATTGGATACACCTTGCCAAGGCTGGGGTAGTGTTTTGTTGTGCGGTCTGCACCACTTTGTTTGTGTTCCCATGTACAGAACAAGGCCTGTAAACTGCAGTTCATACAAGTTCCAGTTATACTTTGATAATTATAATAATCCTTGTAAATAAACTGCAGATCTTAAAACATGATTAAAATAAATAAATACAAATAATGCATGTTGTGTTCTTTCTGTTATGGGATCAATTCAAAGGTCAGTGGTAGCATGTCCAGCCTTTACCCAGCGGACCTCGGCAACGTCGAGGTCCGGGGCTCCATCCAGTTTGCTGTGAACTACGTGCAGAAGTTGGCGGAGTTCCACATCTTCGTGGTCCACTGCCGTGACCTGGCTGTCGCCGACCCCAAGAAGAACCGTTCTGATCCGTAGGTAGTCAATACAGGTGGTTGAAAATGGTTAGATCAGAACAAATGGTAATCAGTATTACTGTTTACTCTATAGTGTCAACATTTGCATCCTAAAGAACCGTAATCAGACAAGGTTTGAATTGCAGTAATGTCATTACCATACATAGTAGTGTACACAATATTAGTTATTTGGTATACATTTCGTAAAAGATTTGCTAGCACGAGGGAAGCTAATAGTTAAGTTAGAACTTAATAAGATGTTGTTTGTAAACATTTCAGCTGCAGAATATTTAAGTGGTGTGCAATTTATTCACTAGTCAGCAGTCAGTATTGAATTCTTTCTTATTTTGGAAATACTATAGAAGTATTGGCTGTAAAGGAAATGCATGATATACAAGAATGGCTTATAGTATAGTCTCAGGCAAAGGATTGTGGGTAGAATCCTCATCATGTCTAGCCTCACGAGACCATCCTGATCTTGCAAGCTTCAGTTTACCTTCGCTGTGAGAATCAGTCTGGAGAGACAAAAAATGCGAGTAGCAACTGATTAGATCGTTCAGCGTCTTACTGATAGCGGGGCATGGTTTAGGTGTGCCGACAGCAAACAGCGAATTTGAAAAGTGCCTGCCCTTTTCAAGCAGTTTGGATGGACAACTTCCCAGATGGACGTGTCTAACATGTCAGGTTTTACATCATACTGTACAATCCTAACGGCTCCTTTCAATCAAGTCACTTTTGATAAAAGCACCTGTGAATTGACATAATTATAATTTATTCTGTGTATAGTTGTGATTATTAAACTCTTGCCACTTTTCATAAGATGTCATCATTTTACAGCTATGTGAAGTGTTATCTTCTTCCTGACCAAGCGAAGTTGGGAAAGAGGAAAACCGGTGTTAAAAAGAAGACCCTGAATCCCGCCTACAATGAAATCCTCCGGGTAGGAGCTCCATGTGAAAGGTTCAGCACTCTTTCCACAACATTTTAGGTCATCTTTGACGTCCCTGTTATACCCCACCTGGTTATAGTTCAAAATCGCCATGGAGACCCTGAAAACCCTGAAGCTGAGTGTATCCGTTTGGCACAACGACACCTTCGGACGGAACAGCTTCCTTGGCGAGGTGGACCTGGATTTGTCCAAGTGGGATTTCAGCAACACGCAGATGAACGACTATTTCTTAAAGTCAAGGGTAATGCATCAATGAGCAAACAGTTGTTGTCAGGGCTTCATGAGGCAATTACTGTGCTACTTACTGCTTGACGGTCCCCTCAGCTTTCAGCACCGTCGACTTCCCGCTCTAATTCTGTGGACATGAGGGGGCAGATGAGAGTGGCCCTGAGATTCCTACCACAGACGTCCCACAGTAAGCTCCTTTATCTTTGATTGATTGATTGATTGATTATATGACACAACATAATATAAACAGAGACACAAATCTAAGGGAAAATGTGTTAAAGTGAAAAGCACCTCCAACATGGTCCCACAATGTTAAAAACAAGACGAAGAAAGACAGGACATCAATCAGAAAAAACTAAAAAACAACATAGTCCACATCACAAACTCCACTAGAAAAAACAAAGAACATCAGACTTAAAAACTATTAAAAGTAATGATGTTGACACATAAATGTATCATTCCATAAAAATTAAATAAAAAGTTTTACGATGTGAGTCTGTAATATTGATAAAATGTGATATTGATCATAAAAATTGCAATATCAAGGTTAGCAAGCGTTCTCGGGAATGACTGACTGACTGACTGACTGACTGACTGACTGATCCTGCCATTTTAAGGGTGAACAAAAAAACCACAAAAATACTAACAACCAAAATCAGCCAGTGGCAGAAAAAGGTAACAACACCTAGCGAAATGCTACGTAAATGCCAAGACCACCTGACACAGATGAAAGGTAGTCAGGGGCTATGTAGAGCTAACCAGGTCAATGAGGAGCAGGTGAGATGCATCCATGCCTGTGATTGGTCTCTGGCTCAGGCAGGAAGCTCATCTGGGCACACACACAAACATTCAAACAATCAGCCACACATGCAGAACACAGGGGATGGAACTAGGAGACCCTATATTGACAGTGTAAGATAGACATGATGCGCTCTCAGAGATTCATACCGAAACTTAACCAACCGAACAACAACAGTTACAACAACCAGGGTAATACAGGGAACCAGTTGAGGAGTACAGCACCTTTTTTAATGTGGTCTTCTTAAATCCACAGGTAAAAGGACGACAAAGATGGAAACTGGTGAGGTGCAGGTCTGGGTGAAAGACTGTAAGAACCTTCCAGCGGTCAGAGGGATGAGTATTGACCCGTTTGTGAAATGGTGGGTCTTCCTACAGTATAATAGCAGTGTTATTAGGTAGTTATTTTATAGGAAACCTATACCATTCTGGAAAACGTTAGGTTTTCCTACAACAGCAGTGTAAACGTTTTATATTATTCAGTGCTGACAGCAGATTCACTTAATGGGATGCCTACATTCTTGTTTAAACATTATAGCAAACATGTAACATATAGACTACTGTGTAAGTCAAGGGTTCCCAAACGTTTCAGCTCGCGTCCCCCAAAAACAGTGCCAGATACTCTTGACCCCCGCTATGCCCAGAAATGGTAGAAACAGAACAGCCATGACATTATTTGATAGTATTTTAATACAGGATAGAATCACAATACATCAACGTGATGTATAAACTGTACTGCTACTAACAAGTATGGCTAATAAAATATGCTATTTCTAATAATTTAAAAATGTTATTTCATTTCTGAAAATCATCTTGTGACTCCCTCCGCTGTGTCTCGCGCCCCCCACCACCACGACCCCACTGGTTTGAACCACTGTTGATTGGTACTGATTCCTACACATTGCCGCTGTTCCAGCACCGTGCTCCCAGACACGAGTCGGAAAGTCATCCAGAAGACTCGGGTGGTGAAGAGGAGCGCCAGCCCAATGTTCAATCACACCATGGTGTATGATGGCCTCCGACCTGAGGACCTCAGGGAGGCCTGCGCTGAGATCACCGTGTGGGATCAGGACAAGCTGACCACCCACTACATTGGAGGCCTCAGGCTAGGTCTCGGAACAGGTGAGTTAGCCTCCCTCTCAGGATAATTAATCAGCAAATTGAAAGGGAGACTTTTAATGACACTTCTGGTCCAATTTGTAGTATATTCAACAAAATATACGGACATTCTAAAATAACAGTTAAAGTAATTGGCTGCATAACTGTGCATGCAGTAGTATCGAGGACTCCCACTGGGGTCAAACCTTGAAGTTAATGTATGTTGTATTATGCTGACTAGACCACTAGAGGGAGCCACTTAACACAAGAAGGTGCATTAATATACAGTATATGCAGAGCCATGTAAAGAGAGAGTTACTCTCCATTCACTCCAATGGACCGTTTTTTCACAGCAACAGAGCCTCAAAATAGTTCCCGGAAGTTAGTCTAAATACTAAAAGTACTCTATAAATTATATTTTAAATGTAAATCGGTGCATTTACTGACTACTAATTACCATAAAATGAAGTTATATATATATAGCCCACCAAGCACTTCCTAGAACTGATTTGCCATAGGTTTGTGAACGTTGACATGTTTGAACTTCCGTTGGCGTAACTCTGTTCTTTCCATGGCTCTGGTAGACACTAATATGAGTTGCTTCCATGTGCAGGTAAAAGTTATGGGGTTGAAGCAGCATGGATGGATTCAACAACAGAGGAATCAAATCTGTGGGAGAGGATGATGCAGTCTCATGGTGATTGGGTGGAGGGTGTTTTATCTCTGAGAACGCTGGTACTGGCAAAAGGCATGTCCAAATAAAGTAATGAGCAATGTTGTGTATGTATTATCTAATGCACATGGTAACTGACCAAACCGCAATATTTACTCTCATTACATTTTTTGTTTTGTTTTTAATTGCAGAATTTATTCAAGGTGTCATTGATGATTTGTATAAAGATAGAGCTAATTAAATATAACCTACTGTACTGTATCATACAAAATAAGTTGCTGTCAATAAAGAATTTAAAAAATATTTGTACCCTTTTATGGAATTATAATATAACAATATTGAATGAAATGTATCATCAAGATGGGGTGAAACTGCACTTTAGTAGCCTACTATTTAAAATATACTCCAATTAGTAATCACAGGTTTTGTGAGAGTGAGAATTTAGCTGCATCAATTACTAAATAAAACAATGTTGATTTTGACTCAACTTAATTGTAAAACACATGAATCTACATTTTGATATTCACCTTTTTTGTGCTATATTTTATATATTCATATATTCATTCACAACCTATATTTTCTAATTCACACTGTTAGGCTACACCACCATTTCAGAACCAATATCAAGTGAAAATAATTGGACATTTTAAACACATACGTTTAAAATAGAGTGGATGCTACGCATACTAATTTACGCATGGGTTATTTACGCAACTTTAAAATAACAAATATCCATAATATGTCGAACTTTTTTTTAAATATATTTTGTTGTTTTACTTTGGTGTGTGTCCGGCTACGTTCGCCGATCACGTGATTTCGCCAGCTGAGTCCGTGGACTCGCAGGAACTGGAAGGAGAAGCTCCAAACAGAGGAAGAAGGCGGCTGCTGCACGTCCATGGCTGGAACCGTAAACAGAAAGCCCTCCACTGTCCAGCAATTCAGCACAATAGCTACTGCAAATTGTTTTCCTCGTCATTTTTTAAAATAATAATGTTGACTATGAAATAACAATGTCGCTATTTGCGTATGTTTGGATCACAGCATTGTCGCA
This sequence comes from Forbesichthys agassizii, assembly GCA_026546735.1. Lineage (NCBI taxonomy): Eukaryota > Metazoa > Chordata > Actinopteri > Percopsiformes > Amblyopsidae > Forbesichthys > Forbesichthys agassizii. The sequence goes on along the minus strand of JAODLL010046048.1, from coordinate 6,929 downwards.
CAGGCCTTGAAGTTGAAATAACGGATGGTAAGGCTTTGCTCTTGTACCTGCTACCACCAGCTAGCTAACTTGCTATGCATTATGTTGCTAAGTGTGATATATCATGCAAATACCTCCATATTGACTTTAACTATGCATATGGACATTGTAGGGGAGAGATCGCCCTGCGAAATACCAGTTTTACACCATAGGAATTGTTTGATCGCCTATGTTTCAATAATAATGGGGTAATTTCATTGAAGCTAAGCTCAGAACAATAAATGGAAAAAATGTACAATGTTCACAAAACATATCTTTAGTTAATTATTGTCGCCATAAGAAATGCAGCTTTTTTTCGCATTTGCCAAATATTAGTCCTATATTGTTTAGGTTCAAGTGAAGATTGAATATTTATTTTATGCTAAGCACATAAGTCGTTTTTGTAAAGGGGGCATACGGTATAAGGCCTTCTAGCTCCAAAATAATTGCCCCGCTATAGGATAACAATGCTGTCCTCACCCCCTGAATAAGAGCTTTTTGCGGGACTGCCTAAATCGCAGGAATGCGGACTAGTCAAAACGTTTTTCTGACATTCTTGCGTGTAAGAGCGTTCACTATAATAATCAAGTCATAAAAAACAGCTGCTGTCTAGCGGTTGCATGAAAGTGTAATGCAGTATAAGAAAGAAATGCTTGATTATATTAGTAGTTTATTGCATAACATAATGATGTTGTATTCTCTAATCGATGTTATTAAGCGTGTTGAGGGACATTGTTACTGTTTAGCAGTTGAAAGCAATATTTCTGGTTTCATGTTCACCCCTATTAATTCATGCATCATTTTAACCTGCACCTACCCAGATAGAAAAATACAATACAGTATGTTTTTGTGTGTTTATATATTCATATTTTAAAAAGCCTTATTCTTCATATAGCCCATGATTCAGCTGGAGAAACCATTTCTGACAGGGACCATGCCTGTGCTATGGCCCACCATTCTTGACCTTGGCAGGGATGAGTGCAAAAGGATTCTCCGTAAACTGGGTAAGTTGCTTAACCATGGAAATAGCTACAAACTGATTAGGACCTGTTCTTTGGGACGACATTGGAGTAGACATGTAAATAAACTGGGTTATTAAACAAATTAGTCATTGAAATTCAAAACCTGCCAGGTTTGATTGTGAATATTGGGGAAATATTGCATCTAGATTCACAAATAATTGGTGTAAAGAGCTCCTCGTCAAATAAATGAGATCTTGCAGCACACAGCATTGGTGTGCTAAAGCCAAGTTATGCTTCTGCGTGAAGCTACGCCATAGCCCATGGATAGGGTATAATCTATGCCGTAGCCTAAGCTGTAGCCTGACGCACACCTCTCCCAAACTACCCTATCCGTCGACGCAGCCAGCCACCATCTTGTGGATATAAGCAAGTATGCCAGAGGGCTTTGGAATTATTAGGGATATTTTATAACAACTTCCTGTACATGCACAGACAGTCTCCCTTTGACAACCATGAAATAATTATTGGATTTGCTGTAAAGAAACGTTTTACGTCTTGCTTGAACATTATTAGCCAAGACTACAAATTATTGTTATGACAAAACGGGGATTTTCCTATTGGATTTCTCTGTTCAGGCAGAGAAAAGCATCTTTTATAAATACAATTTTCTATTGGCACACATTGTTTCCTATGATCAAAGTTGGTGTAACTTCTGGATTCTGGAAATGGAAAAAGTTCTACATGCTTATTTAGAAACATTAATACTCAAATTGTATGTGTTCTATTTCGGGAATCGAAATAAGACGTGGTTCTTCCGTATAGTGGGGCTTTGCATGTGCAGTCAACGTGCACAGGTCCAGGCGGCCCACAGACCAGCGCAGAAGTATAATATAGCATTTAACCTTCTGTTCCACTCTCACTTGTCTCCCCTGCCTTCCTTATAAGCATATGTGTCATTATTTTATTTTGTATATACTTCTCCTATCTTTTTCATGTTATTGTATATTGTTTCTGTAATGTATGTGCCCGCCTTGGTCAAAAGTCCAAATCTGTAGTGTATATATCTTAACCAAATGTTTATATAGATCTTTATATTTGACTATGTACAATGTACGATGTCTTTAAATGTTTTGAAATATGTCCTAAAATTAAAGTTATTATTATAATTTTATTTTGTATTTATTTTTTTATAATATTATATGCTCACGACGGCGTAAGCTGCCCAGAAGCTTTAATCACCATTTATTATGTTGCGTGAATGTGTTTTCTAGAGCTGGAGGCCTATGCGGGGGTGATCAGCGCCTTACGAGCTCAAGGAGATCTAACCAAGGACAAGAAAGATCTCCTCGGAGAACTGACAAAGATTCTGGGGTAATTCTAGGCTGCGTTGCTGTTTAGTTGGTATCCACATCTGGCCACACATCAAAGCCAGGTGTCCCTGATATTTAGAAAGCATGCTGCTGCTGCTGCTGTATTTGGATGCAAATTTGAAACTCACAATTTCCCAAGCCCCGCCCCTTTCACTTGTCCTACCTAGTTACTGTAATTAGGTAGGACAAAACACCATAGACAGCTACTACAGCAAAACAGTTGACTGAAGGTTCCGTCAGATTAAAAAAAAAAAAACTCAACTGTTATTGGCGGACATGCAAAAAGGGGCTTGGGAAATGTAAATTGCACCGTGCATACGCACACAATGGGTGCCTTCAGTGTGTTGCGTAAGGGATCAGGGTGGGTAAGGTGAATTGGACACTTTCTGTCAGGGTGGTTGATTGGAAAAACAAAACAAATGTTTGTCTCCTGGAATATGCAGTGATATGGTGTGTGTTTTGGAAGAAAGCCACTAAATGGTACCAACGACCAGTGAAGTTCAACACACATTAATCCTGCCTACAACCTAATAAACAGTTAAAATAAATAGGCTGACTCTGGCTAACTACTGGGTAACGCATGAATCAGAATCGCTCGGTTCTGATTCTGTCACTGTTTCCACGCCCTGCCCCAGTATTTCCACAGAGCGCCATCGAGCAGAAGTCCGTAGAGCGGTCAACGATGAACGCCTCACGACGATTGCGTATCAGTAAGTAGAAGACCGACCAGTATTCAGTGTCTTGGCACCAAAAAGATGACTTCTCCTTTTATTCTTAGCAAATAGCTTTGAATCGGCTACAAATGAGCAGGGAGACAACTATCTTTTTAAAGTTCGGCTTCAGCTTTAACAGATTTAAACTTTTTTCTCGACCATTCATAATAAACACACCAGAGCATCACTGATGTCTTTAGTATTAAGGAACGTACCACTCGCTGTTATTCCCTGTCATGTTTCTATGTCGTTCTATGGACCAGTATGGGACAACACGTTGTCTGTTTCAGCATGTCCGGACCCAACAGTGCTTCAGAATGGTCCATAGAAGGTCGACGTCTGGTCCCCTTGATGCCAAGGCTGGTTCCTCAGACAGCGTTTACCATGACCGCCAATGCTGTAGCCAGCGCAACGGCCAATCAGAATGCATCGCTCCTCATGCCAGCCGAAACGGGAAACAAAGAAGGTGTGTGTGTGTGTGGGAGGTGGAGGGGCTCTGTCAAGTGACAGATTCAATGTTCCTCTGTACGAGACGTTGCAACTAACGCCTTCGTGTGTTCTCCCCGCCAGTGGTTGTCTGCTACTCCTACACCAGCACCACGTCCACCTCCACTAGCGCCACGACAACGGGCGGCGCCATGGGAACGGCAGTGAAGTCCCCACGCCCTCCCAGCCCAGCATCCAACGTGGTGGTGTTACCTAGTGGCAGCACCGTCTACGTGAAGAGTGAGTCGGTCAACAAACGAAAATAATACAAGTTGTGTTTAAATAGCAAATAACTGCGTACCAAAATAATGTGTTTTTAAAAGTGTGAGAATTTTGTTGGATAAATTATTAGTTAGATTAAAAAGTAATGAACCGAATAATTTACTTTACATGTCGAACCCTCCCTTTCAGATAGAAGATACTTTTGTTTTCTGTAGCGTGCGCACACACACACACATACACTCAAACACACGTGCACGCACACATACACACACACGTGCACGCAGGTGAATAACCAACGTGTCGTTGAAGGCGTGAGCTGCTCGGACGAGGATGAGAAGCCCCGCAAGCGGCGTCGCACCAACTCGTCCAGCTCCTCGCCTGTGGTCCTGAAGGAGGTCTCCAAGGTGCCACCACCCGCGCCCAAGAGCATCGCGGTGCCCGGCGGCAGCACGCCCAAGATGAGCAACATAATGCAGAGCATCGCCAACTCACTGCCACACCATCTGTCCCCGGTCAAGATCACCTTCACCAAGCCCACCATACAGTCCACCAACACCACCACACAGAAGGTACCTTCTATAAAACAACATATGAATATGGGGGAGGGGGGGGGGGGCTGATTCATTGCGCAACCTTGTATGATAAATGCTACATACATTTAGATTATTATTATTATTATTATTATTATTATTACACATTAATTTACATTGTAAAGTTTGCCTGATGAGTCTTAATTGTCGCGGTCACGATGCACAATATTTAACTGACTAATTGACTCAGGTGATCATCGTGACGACCTCTCCCAGCTCCAACTTTGTGCCCAACATCCTGTCCAAGTCTCATCCCCATGGCAACGCCCCTAACCTGCCCAAGCTGGTGTCGACGTCTATGCTGACAGCCTCCAGCCAGAAGCAGACGGTCGTCTTCCCGGCCGGCTCTGCGGCCTCGGCACAACCCAACACGGTCGCCGTGACAGCGGTGGTGTCGTCTAGCCCCTCTGTTGTCATGTCGACGGTTGGGCAGTGTAGGTTTCTCTGCATTATCCAGAGTTTTGTCATCATGGGCTGTGTATAAATAGTTCAGCATATAATTTGTACAGGCCTTTTCTTTTCAGGAGCATGTTTTAAGCATGTTCACTGGTTCGCGTGTGTGTGTGTGTGTGTGTGTATGTGTGTGTGTGTGTTCTTGTATTTCTGGGTTTATCGTCACAAATCAAGTGTGTAGCTTTTAGGGTGATGCCTCAGAATCTCCGCCACACACACACACAGAGCGGTGGCCCTAGTGTAAAGTAACAGCGGTAATGCCAACTCAGACCTGCAGGTGTCTCACTCCTGAAGAAACACTGGACTTGAAGCTGTCCAACACACACACAATAATGCATTTAACCCCGCCACTGTCCTCTATCCCCTCCTGCTGGTCAGGTGGCTCCTCCGGGATGAAGATGGCCTCGGCCAGACACCCGTCCCCCAAGACGCTGATGGGCTCCCCCACCCAGATGCTCGCCCAGTTCCCCAAGCAGCAGTCTCCCAAGCCGTTGCAGCAGGGCTCTCCCATAGGGGTCTCCGTGGTGACGCAGACCTCCGCCACCACGCCGCCTGGATGCAAGTCCACCATCCAGATAAAGCAGGAGCCTGGTGAGTTAGTGGGAAACCATGGCTACTGGTGCACTTGGTGTTTGTGTGTGATTACAGTTATATTTCTATGTATTTATTTAATTAATTAATTCGTTTATTTTTTTGTTGACATTTATAATAATGAAATCGTATTTGAATTATTTATCTTTATTACATTATATTTATTGGTAAAATGTATACACATAATACAAAAAAATAAGTAATAATTACAGTTTATTTGCAGTAATAAAAAAAATGAAAAGTTGGATATTTACTTGTATGATCTTTGTGCATTAATTACACTTAAGTGGTACATGTAGTACATTTACTGGAATACAATACATGCACAATACATGTACTGGAATTATGTTTTCAGAAATTTGGCATCGACTTAAACTGAAGTTTCTCGTCACATCCCTCGGTTCTCGTCACATCCCTAACTGGAGTACAGTACATGTACTGCAATACAATAGATGTACTGCAGTACTGTGCGTGTGCCTGATGTACTGCAGTACAGTGCGTGTGCCTCCACGTCGTCTAGCCGTGTGCGATGAGATGATGGTGCTTGTGTCTCCTGTGCAGGAGTGAAGATCATCACCCAGCAGATGCAACCCAGCAAGATACTGCCCAAACCCTCGTCTGGGGCCCTGCAGAGCAGCAGCAGCGGCTCCTCGCCCATCATGGTGGTCAGCAGCAACGGGGCCATCATGACCACCAAGCTGCTCTCCCAGCCCACAGGTGAGTGAGCCCTGGGTGATCCAGGGGTGGGGGTGTGGGCGGGGGGCTGCTATGTCCAGGGCTGTGGTGGGGGGTCTTTAGGTGGGTCTGTTACATCCAGGGGGGTTATGGTTTTTTTTAGGTGGGTCTACTACATCCAGGGGTGTTATGGGGGTCTTTAGGTGGGTCTGCTACATCCAGGGGTTTTATGGGCGCTCTTTAGGTGGGTCTACTACATCCAGGGGTGTTATGGAGCCCCCAGGACCAGGTTTGGGGAATCTGCTCTAGTGTGACATCTAGTGGCAGAAAGTCATATAGGAACACTTTAACGTAGCCCGTCTAAAACCACCCAGCGACCCAGGCCACCTACACCAGACCCACCGTCAGCCCCGGCATCGGGGCCCGGATCTCTGCCACCACGGGGGCCACCTACGTCAAGACCACTAGCGGCAGCATCATCACCGTGGTGCCCAAGTCCCTGGCCACGCTCGGGGGCAAGATTATCAGCAGCAACATCGTGTCTGGTGAGTTGTTTTAGGATTTGTATGTATGTATTATTTTAAAATAAATATTACTAAAAATGTGTATTTTATTTATTATATATTTTATTAATTATAAATTATATCAGGGTAGCCGCGAAGTAATAAAAGTATTTAATATCTGCGAAATATATCCTTAAAAGGTATTGCATTTCCCTTACAAAGTATAGAATTTTCGTTTACTGACTTGAATGTTATACTCGTTATTTTGTAGTAGGGGTGCACGATATTGATCAAATGTGATATTGCGATATTGATCATGAAAATTGCAATATCGATATTAATTTCG
>JAODLL010046037.1:0-20092 GCA_026546735.1 Forbesichthys agassizii | reverse complement strand
CCCCCCCCCCCCCCCCCCCCCCCCCCCCCGAAAACTGAATTACAATAGTCTAGTCGACTTGAAAGATGATCTTTTTAAAACCCTATTTCGAACCAGACGAGAAGAGAAGAAACCCCATTTCAGATGTGAACTGTGTTTCAAATAAGCCAATCTCTTGCACCTGTACTGCAGATGAGGACCGGGATGCCGTAGCGTTTCACCGCGCTCTCTGCCGAAGCGCGTGGACGCAAATTACCTCAGCAGCATAAAGGCTTCTGAGACTCAGCTCAGTCAGTGCTGGGTACACTGCCTTAGATAAGAAATGGCTACAGCTTGTGTGGGCCGCCTCTGAGGTTCTGCTCGTCGCCATGGTTCCTGTCACGCGGCGGGCGAGCCATGCAAACGCCGAGCTCCCACAAAGACCCCCGAGGGGGTGGTGAAGAAGGGAGGGAGGAAGTTGTGTTCTTCTCTGTTTCCCTCTCATCTGCTTGTGTGGTGTGTGTCACGATTCCACATGGTTTTTGTGGATTCATTTATATGCATTTGTGGCTAAAGGACGTCCAACAGCTCTTTACAGCGTATCGTTGGGGGGGGTGGGGGGGGGGGCTCGTCTTCTTCTAATACAGCAGCCCTCGTACATTGTTGGGCGCAGGCCTTAGTTTGGTGGTTATACTGCAGCAGGCTCCTGCTGACAAAGACGAAGGCAGAGCGTCTATGCTTGGTCCTGCATGAAGACTGTGGTGGACAATACACATATTGTTCATTATTCTTTCTAATTATTTTAATCAGACATGCTGCTATATTATTTTTCAGATTACGTGTATGATTGGTTGGGTTACATTTAGATTCTTCATCTCCTCCACGGCTGGACTTTGGCATGAAACCAAACTGCCAACCTGCCGAACATGCTGACCAGCGGACAGTGTCCAGCACAATGCACAGAACGTGTATGTGATATGGGGTGGCCTAAAAGATAACAGGGTCGCTCAGTTTATTAGCTGTGCTTCCTGTGTTGATGCCCATTGGTCCTGCAGACAGGCCTATGTTGAATGTGATGTGTCGGTAAAGGTCTAAGTGTGTTTTCCCCACAACTTGACTGCTATCAGGACACATTCTCCTGTGGCATCTGTCATGATCACACTGTGAAAAGAAATGTTGTAAAAAAACTGAGATATTCTGACTGCAGCGGCGCCAGAAAATTACCGTAGAAAATTTGAAAATACTGTATAAAAAATAAATAAAACATTTTGAAATCTGTAAACAAAACAGGAAAATACTGTATAAAAAAAAAAAATATATATATATATATATATATATATTTGCCAACCGTAAAAAAAAAAGGGAAAGAGTAAAAAAAAAAAAAAATGGTACTCTGTACAGTACCATTAACATATTTATTATAATTCCTCAACAGTTTAAAAACATTCACTACTGTACACAATGTGATGCATTTCATTAAATACATAATTTGTCATTCTTGTTGCCGTATCAACACCTATTGCACCCTAACCGCTCTGGAAAGGTGAATCCTTTCTCTGCGTTCCCTTCCCAAGGTTTCATCCTTTTTTACCCACGTGGTTTTAACGTAAGTTTACCCTTGCCCTGGACGGAGGAGCAGGTCATGAGGGTTTCAGATGTTTCCATGTGAAATGTGAGCTTGTAATGTGATTAAAGGCTATATACATGAAACTGACTTGACTATCATCAAAAAGAATAACATAGCTTTAGAGAGTTGGGTGTGTAAGGCCTGGAGACAAAAAGCAGCAGTTATTTCAATCTTGTATCACAACTGAAAAGATCCAGAGAGGAGAGACTGAGGCAGAGAGAGCCCTTTAGGAGAGGCATGATAGTCTAGTGGTCTGGGAGTTGGACTCTTGTCGGGAGGGTTGTGAGCCCTGGAGTCAGCCTAAATGTAGGCATGCCTGGCTCCAAGTAATACTAGTATTTATACTCACCGTAAGTCGATTTGGAAAAAAGCATCTGCTGAATGACATAGATGTATCTCCGTTCACAAAGCTTTTGTCTGTTTGCAAACTGTCCTGGAGTGAGGCAGTGTGTGTCAAGGTTCAGGTGCATGCATGTCATCGCTGAGGACAGGACGCCAAGGGAAGGCCCCCTCCCCCGTCCCCGCCGGACAAGCTGACAGGCGTTTCCTTTGCAAGATCCACGTCACAACACGCATCCTTCCATGTAACGGGCAGTGACACCCTGATGATTACACTGTTCCGGACCCTTCATCCATTCAGCCGCCTATTAAGTAGGCCTATAGGGTGGTTCTCGCGTGCTCGCGTTCTGACCTTGCCTTTTTATATCCTGTATATGGTCAGATAATGAGTCGCACTGTGGGATTCTCAAAGGAAAGTCCATTAGACTAGACATTACACCATATAGGTAAGGCAGCGTTTAAGCATGTCACTTCGTTCTGGAAGATATTTATATACATATGGCATAGTATGGCATGTACTACACAGTATATACAGTGCAGGCAAATCCAGAATAACAAACACATCTAAAACTCACCGTCCTCTTTATATACAGTAAGCTGTGTGCTGTGGCAGAAAGGGGGTGTCATAGAAAGTGATGAGTAATACATTTTGATACATAAAATTAAAGGGAATCAAAAACCGCATATCCCCTATGAATGCTGATAACATCAGTGTCTTAAAAATCACATTTTAGTAAAACATTAGCAGAGCCAGCATGTCCAGAACACACTGTATATGTGCTTAAAGATTTGGTTTCACTGTGGCTATTTTCTCCTACTGTAGTTTCAGCATACACGGTATCTCCCTCTAAAGCACGATGCCTCTGAAAAGTGTAAGTAGTAGTCATCACAAGCACATTATTTTGCACCTTAAAGGTTCTCATTCTTGGGAATGCTTGCTAACTTCGAACTCAAATCAAAACAAAACGAAAACACCTCTCCCTCAGAAGCTCCACCCCCACACACATTTGAAAAGCATTGCGAAGGCTAGTGTATCGTTGTTGTGTGAGGCCTGCTCCACTTTGTGCTCCTATTTACTGCGTAAAGGTACTGGATTATTGTTTTCAGCACGCACAGGTAATGTGAACATAGCGGATCACAAGGAGGTATTTGGTGAAATTGACAAACAATTTTATTGGCTCGCAATCGCTTCTTTCTCGATTTTGCATCAGGGGGCTGACTTGAATACAGCGCCGCTACCAAATAACGTGATTTGAAGTTCTGTGTGTGGCCTGCCGTCAAGCTAAGCCAATGCTATTCTTCTTCTTTTTCTCTCTCTCTCCTGCGCCTGTGTTCCGTCTCCAGGGAAGCAGTTCTGGGTTTTCAAGGACACCGTGCTGCAGCCGGGGTATCCCCAGGACATCTCCCGCTTCGGCCACGGCATGCCGGCACTCAGCATCGACACAGCCGTCTGGTGGGAGGACGTGGCCAAGACTTACTTCTTCAAGGGGGACAGGTGGGTTGTGAGCCTTGTGAGACCGTCCTGCTCATCATTTTGCCTCAAGAATCAGCCTGGAACCCCTCATTTCCAAAACGTTTGGCATACTGTAATAATGCATTTCACTCAAACGTCCTTACGATTAGATTGCCTTGCCTACCTTTGTCCCAATCAGTATGTTTAAAATCTACCAGATGTTGTTGTCATCTTGGGAAACACTTCAGCTAGCCGTTGATTGGCCTTCTTGTTTGCTAAATGGGTGCCTAAACGCTTTTTGCATTGAGGGGTTCCTGACATATACTCGCTGTGAAATGAAACTGAAGCTTGTCTCAGGCTGGTCTCACAAGGGTAGGTGGGTGGTGCCAGAGACATTATACAGAAGTGACAGACCGCTTGATTAATCTGAATGTAACTCTATGGGTCTAAGTCCATAATGGCAAATATGGTTCTTGGAGAAAAACCGTCAGCTTTATAAACGGCCAAACCATAACCTATTAAATCAATCATGTGGTTGCACTGACGCAAGCAGACAGTTGCACATGGGTAGTAGAAGTAGAACCTGTAGAGTTAAATGGCTTTTAAAACCAAACTGTTTTTATCAGATGTGACTTTTTGTCCATTTGCGAACTATGAAAGTGCAGCTGGTGCTCTCTCCACATTAATTCTCCAGGCAGATAGTAATTTCTCAGAGGCATTGGCAAAGTGGCTGAGGATTTTGGTAGTGAACTATGTTGGAACTTTCCGGGAAAGCCTTAGCAGCTTTCAGTCCTTGCTCCTATTCCGCGTCGACCGGAGCTTGTGTTTACTACCGTATACTGCATGTATGTGAGTTTCCCCATGTGCTCTAGCCTCGTGATTCTATCCTGACCTCGCAAGCTAGTTTGCTGTCTGCCTGCCAGTCTGGACTGGCTTGACATCACTGTGCTTTAGGCCAGAACCACCAGTGGTTCTCACCCATCAGCTGACTGCTACGGTGTGACGTTAACAAACTGACCCTGATAGACAATCAACGTCAGTTTATCCAATCAAAGTATTCTTTGAAAGTACCTACCCGTTTCTAAACCCTTTTCTTAGGAATACACCTATCGATCAGCAGATCGGAATTGGGAGATTTTCCACTGAAAGCACGAGATAGAGTGCTATATAAATAAAGATTGATTGATTGATTGATTGATTGATTGAGAGTAGTCCGATTGCCTTTCTAATGGCCATTCATCAATTATTTAGCCTTTTCGTTGTTTCATACATTTACCTGGATTAAACATGTATTTTAAAATCATGAATAATAAATATAAAAAGTATCAAAATCTTTCATAAGTCGATTTTGAGGACTAGAAATCGGCAATCGGTATCGGCCCAAAGACAAAAACAGACCGGTGCATCACTAGTTTCAATGGACGTCATGTTACGTGTGCTCATGTACTGTATACTGTACCTTGTGTTTGGTGTCTGTGTGTAGGTACTGGCGCTACAACGAGGATGTGAGGACAATGGACCCCGGCTACCCCAAACTCATCACCGTGTGGAAGGGGGTGCCTGACTCACCGCAGGGGGCCTTCGTAGACAAGGCAAACGGTACCTCCCTTATTTCTTCTCGCCTTTAAAGTGTCTCTATAGAGTCTCAGTCTCTTCAGTCTGTTAGCACTATGTCACTGAACGTCTCACACACACCCCCTGGAAGCTTGACACGGGACTGTCGATATCCATTGGCTGTTAGCATTGTCACTCACACAAGTATGTATCTGTAATTTCCATGGCAACTGGACTTGCTTTACTTGTGTACTTTATTTACTAGTTTAAACTTAAACACGCATGTTTTACCGTACAGATTTACAAGACCTGTATGTGTCTGAGAGTGCGCGCCTGTGTGTATGTGTTTGAGAGAGCGGGGAAGAGAAGTAAAGTTTCCCCTTCCTGATTATGCTGATTACAGCTATTCGCTGAGCTCGTAACGGGAAAGCGCATTACGCAGTGTTGCAGCAGATATTTGTCTGAATGCAGCTTCACCATTTTGACCACTGTATTTATTTATTTTTCCAATGCCTGCTCCACCTGTATGTCAGCCAACATCGTCTACCGGCCCAACCCGATTAGCTTCCTATCGCTGACTCCACCCTCAACGCCATGCGTGGTGGTTCGCTAGCTGGCCAGTGTCGCTCCGTGTCCCAGGCAGAACGAGCCCTTGTCTCAACACGGCTGGTACGGTACAGTAGGCGCTGAGCTGCACGTCACCAGGGGAGGTGCAGACGCATTAAGGGTCTTAGCGCAGAGCTGCAGAAAGGACCGGGCCACCGCGGGGCTCCTATTCCGGTTTAAGCCAGCTGGCCCTCCCCGCGGGTGGGTGTGGGGCGAAGGCGGAGCCATGCTCCTCAGTGTGACTCAAGTGCCTCGTCAACGCCAACCAATCGCGCGACGGGAAAGGGAGTGGAAGCCGTCCCTATTGGACGGCCGAGGAGGTCCGGTGTCAGGAAATAAGTAGGACAGGTGGCCGAGAGAGCTGGCGACCATCTGCGCCCTCTGCGGCTGCCGTGCCAGGTCCACGCTGCCAAGAGGAGCGGGCATCAGTAGGGCATGAAGGATGGGTCCATCTCCTGGACCTCTGTGTGTGTGTGTGTGTGCGTGCATGTGTGTGTTCGTGTGTGTGGCATGACCAGCATGTGCACGCAGTGCACCAGGTTGGTTCCCTCCACACCACCGGCTGCAATAGCATATTCCACCCCTGCCGCCACTCTCGCTTCTACAAGATAGGCAACACGGTTCACCCCAGAGACCCCTGGGGCGGCCTTGACCCCGCGCTGACCTCCCACGGGTTAACCCTGTGAGCAGCTTAACCTCCCTTCCATTCCCCCCGCAAGTGTGTTCAAGCTCTCATCACCCTGGAAGCTAGTCTGTACTTTTCCTCTTCTTAGTCCCGCTCTTCATCTCTCTGCGATGTCGAAGCCCCGTGGTGCCAACTGTCTAACCTGACTCGTTTATTTCATTCATTTCATTTCATTCATTTCAATGAGCAGCGGGCGACAACAGTGAGCGACGAAGCGGCCAGCTGCTAGTGGCCGGCGACTTGGCGACTGGGAAAGTTGACCAACATCGAACTTTATCCAAATTTTTTGTGACACGGTGTAGCTACTAAGCAAAGTAGATGTGTGCCGGCGATGCCCCTCCCTGCTCTTGCCGATCGAAAATGGAGGAGAAACCGTGTGCTTATTCATTTACCAGGACATTATTTATAATTATGGAGGTTGGAGGCAGGTTTTCGAGGTTGTAATATTCGTTTGTGAGTTGTATTAATGCATTGAACGCAGTCACAACTGAAATAACATGTTCTAACACCATTCATTGACTTGCAATGTAAAAAATATCTTGATGTTATATGTTATAGTAAAATATTTTTTGCAATCGTGTTATATCCACATCTTTTCAATCGTGTTATATCCACATCACCTAAACCACGTCCGTAGCTAACAGTATGACACTGATTGGCCACACACTAGGTATACCGCACAGAAGAAGAAAGATTTCCATGCTCTTCTTACTGATTCTCCTGGGAAAGTAAAACTGAAGCTCACAAGATCAGCTCACGAGGCTACCCGCTGCCAGAAGCTTCCGGAAGCTATTCCATGTCTGATACATGTCTGTATCTGTGATCCCCTGTAAGACATACAGAGCTCTCAGGAAGCGGTGTTGTAGATTTTGATTGTCTGTTAGCATTGTCACTCACAAATCTACTTAAGTATACGTAATTCTGGTGCAAGCTAGTGGACTGCCCAGTAATCGTAGCCTACTACTACTAAAGACCTACAAACATTACTGTACGTAGTTGGTCGTAGTGCATGTCAATCAAAATACCTCTCCTGTCAAGTAGGCGGATCGTAACGGAGTTAGCCGTCGTGTCCCAGACTTGTAAGTAAAGGCTGGCTCTGCGAGACACAACTTAAACATCGCAGCAACGAAGAAGAGCTGTCTCCGTCCCTTGTTGTTAGGTCGGTGATTTGTTTGTCATGACTCACAGGCACGTGTTCTTTCTCTTTGCTTTGCCACGAATACAGAAACGCACACACTCACAGACACAGGGCAAGCACGTCACGCAAACACGCCAAGGCTTTAATTAAAGGCTGCGTCCTCCGTTCTGTCCTAGGATCCCCACGCACACCAACACAACGATCTGGAAGGCTCTTTTCCTTATTTTTCTCCGCACATGAATAATAAACATATAAACATAGGAATGAAGAGACAGAAAGAAAACTGGGGGGGAGAGAGAGAGAGGGAGAGAGATAAGGTTAGACCTGTCAGACCTAATTTCCCTTCTGGGGTAAATCTATCTATCTATCTATCTATCTATCTATCTATCTATCTATCTATCTATCTGTCTGTCTGTCTGTCTGTCTGTCTGTCTGTCTGTCTGTCTGTCTGTCTGTGGTTAATAGGCCTATATACTGTACAGTGCGTGGGTTATGTAGGAGATAGCATGTAGGGACGAGATTGGGTCATGTTTTTATCTCCTGCGTTCCAAATGAAACACGGAGACAACAGCTCTCTGGTTGTCTCAGCGGTGGCAGCCTTAGGGGAGTCTGGCACATCAAAATGAATACAGATCTGCGTGGTAAAGTGGACTTCTTAATTACTCTGTACGCCATGAGAGAGTTGCCACCCCTACTTACATATCCACACAAGCAATAGCTGCTAACCGGGGGATATTGTGTCTGTTATGATACTTAAGCTTTAATTGGTCCTCAGGGATAGCTAGAGGCAATATTGTTGACTCGTTTATTGACCCACAACTGCAAGATTTCAGGAAATGGCTTGATGGCCAACATTTAGAAAACATTATATTTCATATGTTTAATTCGCCATGCTGTCAGGGCAAAGGGTACTCCAGTTACATATTGCACTGGTGTGCTTTTTTGTGGGGTAATATAAAGGTTTAAGAAAAACTCAATACTAAAAGTCAATACTAATAATAACAGGTATCTCAGTAGAATGGGAAAAGTTTGGGTATTATTTCATTGGAAAATGAGTTTCAACAAATGAGAGACTGTATTGTTGCATGTTAATGTGTGTGTTTGTAGGCTATACATTGGGGTGTGTGTGTGTGTCATAAGCATGTCATCAACATCATCAATGCAAAGCTAGCAAGGGCTAGCTAGCGCTAAAGTAGCCTTTCGTCCATTAACACTACGTCACATAAGCGAATATGTGCTGTGTTCTGATACATATACCCCTCTAAGCTCGACGGCACATTCTACACATTTTCATTGGCTAACAGCCAATTAAATTAAAGTGGTTTATTTACTAATTCAAGTGGTTTATTTACCAATTTCTGTTTTACATGTATTTTAAGCAGTAACCATAGCCTACTTAACAGATTTACAAGACCTGCAAACAGCCGGACTCATGTCGTTAAGTTTCCCAATGAATTCCTCTGTATACGTTTAACGTCTGGTTGTTAATTGGTCATTGAGTTATCTACAGTATGTATGTTGGTTGTGCATGTCAATCAAAATATCAAAGCTCGCATTTATATACAGTGTAATGCTTTTCTAACCTTTTACAACCAACTGACCAACCAACCACCGCGAGCAGTTAGGGGTAGGTGTCTTGCTCAAGGACACCTAGACAGTTGGTGAGGAGTTAGCCAGTTTCGAATCAGTGACTTCTGGATCGCCATGCTCCTCCCACTGCGCTACTGTTGCCCCAAGACTAGAGCAACAGTATCTACTGTAGCGTGTGCTACCATAGCTAGCTTGCGCGTGCTAACGCGCTGACCTGTATTGTTTTGCCCCCTGCCAGGCTTCACCTACTTCTACAAGGGGAAGGAGTACTGGAAGTTCAACAACCAGCGGCTGCGAGTGGAGCCGGGCTACCCCAGGTCCATCGTCAAGGACTTCATGGGCTGCGAGCTGACTTCGGTGTCGGGCGACCCTGAGCGGCCGGCGGCGGCGGACGACGACGGCGGCGATGGCGCGTCGGACGTGGTGATGGAGCTTGACGACGAGGCCAACGCGGTGAAAGCCGTCGCCATCGTGGTGCCGTGCGTGCTGGCGCTGTGCCTGCTGGTACTGGTGTACACCGTGGTGCAGTTCAAGCGCAAGGGCACGCCGCGCCACATACTGTACTGCAAGCGCTCCATGCAGGAGTGGGTCTGAGAGGGACAGGCTTGGCGGGCGGGGGGAGTTGCCCACTTCTGTCCGCTCCACCCTCCCCTTGCTCTTGGCCTGCGGTATTCCTGCGGTACAAGGATTTAGAGGTGGAGGAGGGGTTCGTGGGAAGTGGGGGGGGTGGGGGTGATGGCGTCTCGGCACTTTGGACAAGCTACGGCGGGAGCAAACGCCCATCGACCCTCCGCGCACCGGGAGCCAGCCAGCCTGGGGAGGGGGTGTGGTAGGAGGGGTCCCTCTCGACACTATCCCCACACATTGAGAAGGTCAGAGCTGGCTCCATTGACACCCCCCCCCCCCACACACACTCCTCCTTGCCCCCGGAGCCTTTTGAGGCGACGCAAAGCGGAGGTGGACATAGACACTTCAGTGGAATACTGATATTGCCTAAAGTGGCTTTTGACTCAACAGGATGACATCACTTCCTCCCCCCCCCTCTCTCTCTCTCTCTCTCTCTCTCTCTCTCTCTCTCTCTCTCTCTCTCTCTCTCCCGCAGCACCCAGCACCACTGCTCTTAAATGAGGGAAGGAGGCGGACCCTCTCTCGGTGCATTGCATTGTCATATCAGGTTGTCAAAAAATAAATAAAAATAAACAAACGAGAAAAAAAAAACGAATTTGCTCTTTTATACGTCTTAATCTCGGCCTACCTTTATCTAGTGCACAGAACACAAAATGGTCCCGGGAAAAAGAAATAGAAGGAAAGCCACACACCTTACTAACTAGTCAGCACTCAACGTTTCTCTCCTCGTTTGAATCCTAATTTATTTTCTTTTGTTACTTTTTCAAGAGAAAGGATGTTCCTTATTGTTCCCTTTAATGCACTCCTGAGGAAGACAACCGAAACCAAATAAGAATACTTTCTCTCCAAAGAGGACCACATTTATTATTTCATACGTTCATTGCTTCACTTTTTGTCTTGAATTTTATTTCCTCCTCGTCTCTGAAGCAAAAGAGGTGGGGGCAATGTGACTGTTGTGGCAGTCTGTTGGAGACACAGGGGCCAAAATATTCTGCAATATGTTAACTCGCCTTAATTATATATCATACCCTATTTGTGTTTGGTTTTTTTTGTTGTTCTTTATGTTTTTTATTTTTTTATTTGTTTGTTTTGTATTTGTATTCAAAAACATAATTTTTTTTTCTTCTTTTTTTCCCGTTTCTTTTATAACATAAGATAATTTAATGATTGGGTTCAAGTGCTTATGATTGGTATTTTTGGTTTTATTACACTACCCAGAATGCTCAGCACTGGTTTGCAGACCATTCAGAACAGAAAGTCAGCCTATATTTAGAATAATGTATTGTATTGTATAATATGTTCAATCAAAATAGGTAGAGGATTTTGGAGAAAAGCCACTATTTTTATGTGTTAAGATATGTGCTACTGTCAAAATTGCTAATTTCCATAGAACAGACTAGTTAAGAGATGTTACATTTGTTTTTTGGCATTTATATTCATTCAGTCATTAATTCCCCAAAGTTTGAATAAGAGCTGGAACATGCATCTGAAATGGTCATTCTATACACTATTTTTGAATGAAAACCATTAAAAACTATCTTGACTGCCTTGATAAAGAGCTTGATAAAGTCACAGATGCCTATCGTTTCTAGAATGCTTCCCTACCATTTGGCTGAAGATCCCTGAAGTGTGAAAAGTAGTCTAGAGCAGTGCCTGTGTCAAAGTGCATGCAATAATTTAATTTACATGCATTAACTGGTCCTACTCAAAAGGTGGTTTTGGTCCTTCTCTAAAATAAAATATACACACACACACACACACACACACACACACACACACACACACACACATATATATATATATATATATAAATAAAAACATGGACTTTCTCAAACTCTTTACAGTGTTTGTGTTTGGATTTCTTTGTATACATTGTACCACCTTTCCTCTTTGAGGTACAACGATATCTACAAAACATTTATTAAAACCTTAAATGATCTGTGTGGTCTCTGCTGGAGTTAAGCTTGTTTACCTTGATAACGGGGGATTTCACATTGCCTCAAGAACAGTCCAATGATCATCAACTGTTGATATCTAGTGTCCTTGCTGTCATGGCAAACAGTGTTTGAACATGTTAGTTTTCATGATCACGTACTGTTTTCTTTCTTTCCTGTTTTCTGGTAAAAACAAATTGGCTCCATCTTAAAAGACTGTGTAAGACTTTGGGTTGATAAAGAAACTTGACAGAATAAATTGTTGACTATAAGATTAAGAACTGCCTGAAATGTCTTTCTCATGTACAGTATGTGTAGCTACAGCATGTGGGGTCTGTTTATGTGTGTAACCTTTTATTTTTACTATTAAAATGTAGTTCATGTGAACCCCAAAACAGGTAAACTAACTAAACTAATTCAGGAAGCAGAATATAAATGTACCGCTCACACAACGTTCTTTGTGCTTGTGTCCTTACATGAGAAAACAGAATAATAAATAACATATCAGCGTGTTCCATACTATTAACCCCTGGAGATGTATTCCATCCAACTCCAGCACTTTTGATCCACATCCACAACATTTGATTCAGAGAAACTAGATAGGCTTACTGTACATGTTGATGTGGGAGAAATGTTTGGGAGGATTGATAAGCAGCAAGGCTTTATGTGAACCCTCCCTGTGGCTATGGCATTTACCACAGATCAAATGTGAAACGGGAGCTGTCTAAAGTCAGCTAGTGTTTATTCTAGCTTTGCTGGGACACATTTTGACATACCGTTCAGTCACTGGCTAAAAAGAGAGGTCAAGCCAGTTTTCTGACTGTGGTCAGGCTCTGTTGAGCGTGTGAGTGTTTATGTCGCTTTGTTGACTCTATGGTGTATTTGATTGACATGCAGGACGACCAACTACGTAACTCAACTTGCGATGAGTAAAACTGAATAACAGAACATGTAAATCTGTATAATGTGTAGGCTACCGTTTATTGATTAAAATGCATGTTTACGTTTAAATTATTAAATAAAGCACTGCACTATCGTTGCACCGGAAATGACGGAGACACACTAGTGAGTGACAATGCGAACAGCCAGTGGTTATTGACAAAAATCCTGTGTCGATCTTACAAGTGTATATGCATCAGACGTTCAGCACAGAGTTGCCAATGTGATGTAGTGCTAATGATGGGAAGAGGCTGAGACTACATCCAAAGAATCTTTTTCACATAGGAACCTTCCTCACTGAGTAAATGAACTAAGGTGCTTCAATGCTTCCTTTCTTACATGCTTTAGCAGCAGCGGACTGGCCATAGGGCCCAGAGGGAGAAGTCCCGGTGGGCCGGCCAACCTTTGGGCCTTGCACATTTCTTTAACTAATACAAGAGTTGGCTGAAGGTTGATCGGCACGGGCTAACATCCCCTTTCCCCCGAGGCCTATTGGTCTATTCCAAATTAACTTCCTGCAATCAAAAAGGCTAAAACCGGCTAGCTGCTAGTTGTAGGCACGTCGAGAGTGAGACTATTTGTGACTGATGGAGAGATTTAGCCTATACGGCCTCCAAACGAAATCACAGTACTAACTCCCATTCACTTATTTGTGAGCAATTGTCGCAATTGTTTTGTCCAGACTTTGTAGGATACAGTTGCAGTGCAGAAGAGGTGGGGTGATATACTACCACATACTTCAATGTGGGGACAGGATGGTCGGGTGTTCTGGGTGTTGGGCTCCCAGCCGGAAGGTTGTGGGTTTAAACCCTGGTGTTGACCTACCTGAAAGCATCCTTGAGCAAGGTGCCTGACCCCCTAAGTGCTCCCGGTGTTTGGTCGCCCCTTGCATGGCAGCAATCATCATCGGTATGTGGGTGAATGTGAGGCAAAATACTGTAAAGCGCTAAATAAAAGCAGGCCATTCACCATTTTTTGCTGTCTCTGTCTCTGCTTCAGAATTAAAATTCAGTCGGACTGGGCCTTTCTCTTCCAGTTGAGGTGTTTATATGGATCATTTTCTTTGGGGTTGGGCTTTTAACCCAATTCCAATGGTAATAATGCGGCCCATGTAAACACAGCTATTGTCTTTCCCAAAAGCTTGTAACTTTCCCGCCTCACTATCTGTGCTCTCGCTCACACGACCCTGTGAAGACGCGTCTATCACACAACGTGTGTGTGTGTGTGTGTGTGTGTGTGTGATGCCCCTTTGCACCAGCAGGGCTTGTGTTTTACTGTAGAAGTCTTAAACCAGTCTCTGTCTGTTTTCTGCCTGCATGCCTCATTGCTATGTCTGCAGCTGGCCATTCGGCTAACACGTAGCTGGACGTGCTAAAACGTGCTTTATACTGTAGCTTCAATAGAGGCCCACAGTCACATTTACTTAAACATTTGTATTCACTTTGTTTCTTCTTCTTCTTCTTCTCCGGGCTGCTGCACTGTATCTCAAATTGCATTTTTAATTTAAAAGGTCAGGCTAATATCATGGTGCTAAAACGGACGTATTTATTTTCCCGTGGCGCTGTCTTGATCGGCTCCCATGTCACTAATGTCAGTGGTGAAAGGCGTGAGTGATTGAATTAGGACCTGAGGTGATTACTAATAATTTAACCCAGATCCGTACAGTGTAATAGTAAGGATCTGGACAGGACAGATTAGTGCCACACTATACCTCCTAATAGTAGTTGCTAGCATGACTGAAAGAAGCTATTTCAGGTTTCAGCTGTTTACTACATTTAAAACGAATCAACTACCATACATTTGTACTGCGCTTCTTGCAGCAGGTAATACAGTGTAGTATTCAGTCCCTCCAGGATATCGCAATCCTTTTTGTGATTGTTGCGGCCTAAAATGTCTGACTTCACCTCAGTTTGTCTAAAATATTGTGTTAGTGTTGAACATGCAGCCAGTTGTAGGTGGGTTTTTTCTATGAACTAGCGGGAGCATGTGAAAGTTTCACAAATATTTTATATAATTGTCCCCCTCTCCATTCAATTATAATTGGAGAATGTATTAAAAGAGTGAGGGCAATTTGACCACACTGTTATGAATGTTCAATTAAACTTTACCAACAGGTATTAAAAAAAAGATTAAATTGATTACAAGAAATCTAACAAAATGTTCTTTGAGTTTTTCAACATTAAATGGTTGAAATAACTTAAACAGCTGAAGACAGTGGAACAAAATAATAATAATGACAGAGGAAAATAATAGAGTGCGAGCCACAAGCACACACATTGTGACAAATGCACTAAACTCAGATTACAACACACGAGGGATTGCAATGTCATCCTCTGCTCGTGATGTGATTCCTCCACTGGGCCTTTATCTTTACTTATAAAATATTGGCCTTACTTATTGTATGTCCATTAGGATTTGGTAAATAAGTAATATTACTCACCGAGTCACCAGGTTGTCCTGCAAACAGGACAAAGGGCCTAGAACTCACAGGGCAAAGTAGGCTCAAATTTGCTTTTAGTAGTCTTCAGAACATTGTTTCAACACAGCATATCCATGTCAAACAAAACCTCGCACAAAAGCCTAGAGTAAGTGCAGTTGAATTCTCTTGGCACCAATGTTCACACTGCGTTCTTAGTCATTTCAGGTAGTGCATTTTGTGGTAGAAAGGTTATCAATTGATCACTTGCAGTGCGCTTGTTATACATGTGGTTTATCCTTGCTTTCGTCCATAACCATAACCAACCAAAATGTACCAAATATTTGTTGGTAAATGAGATTTTCATGTGGCACGTCTGCATATACGCAACATAAAACAAATGATAATGTGTTAAATTTGCGGAGCATTTGCAGTGATTAGTCAAAATTGCACGGTCGGGCAGAATTCACCGGGGTTGGTTGAATTTGCGTTAATAGTTGCAATCGCAACATAGCAAAATCCTGGAGTGACTGGTTATTTGTAAATATGTGTTATAATCCGAGCTCCTCTGGTCTTTGTCATCATAGTCGGCTGGCTGCGCATGTCCTGTATATTAGAGTGTATGCGTGCGTGGGCGTGTGGCCCATTATTAACACAATTGCTTTAGTCTGATATGTTAGTGCGCTGGGTGTGCCATCTAGTGGCAGAAAGTCATATAGTCACTTTAAACTTAAATCATAACAAGCCACAATGAGACACTTCTTATTTATTGTACATTATTTCACACAGTGCTGTATGTGTTCACCTTACAATGGATTAGGAGTGTCAGTGAAATACTGTATTTGGCATTAGTCTGGCCCTCCCAGATCTACTGACGTCTCTTACTGAATCTGAGTCTCTCTGGCATTGTATCCTATAATAAAATCATGGAATAGATACATGCAGCTGTCAGGCTTAGCAGGCAGGGTGGACCTAAAGGCACGACACCAATAGGTTTTCAGGGGATTATTTTGAAGAAGAACACCGAACCAAACAAGCAGGAACACGTACGACAGATGACCGACATAAGACAATGATCCGACTGAGACTACAGCACACACTAGGGCTTAAAGGCACGGTACGTCATTCTTGCTAACTTCGAGCTCAAATCAGAACAGTATCGATCCGTGGTCCTCCGCGGGGCCGCATCACACAACGAAATGTATTGTCAACGCATAATGTTGCGGCTTTGATGAAACGAGCGGTGTTTGCCACTTGTTTATGTTCATATTTACGGAGCCAGGGCTGTGTTATTCAGTGTATATAGTGTATTAGCTTACATTTAGCTTACAATCGCTGACAATACCTTTGGACAAAGACAACGAGGGGCAAATGAAACTACCTACAACCAACACAGGGCAGGAACAGAGACACAAAACACTGGGAAAAGGGAAAACAAGACTAGCACTAGGCTGAACAGCAGACTGTGACAGGTACCATCCTCAATGTGGTGATGAAAACCATCGTCCAATCTCGCACAGGTCTATTCGGTGTGGCAGCATGCTTTTGAATAGACAGTCTTCGTATCTCTGTGGCCATAAACCTTCATCGTAACAGTTAGGAGAATTCAGAAGGGGGATGAAAGGTTAGGATTTAGAGCTGTGTACAGTGATGCTTATTGACTTGAATCTGTGTAACCTCCCCTGTGGAATACGCTTTGAGATCTTCAAAAAGAAATGCCTAGACCTATTTCTGTAACTTATCCCTGTGGCTTTATACTGATATGGCCAGAACACAGCCTAGAAATCTGTTGCCAATTCCTTTCATTTCCATCATTGCTTGCAAATGCTTATTCCACAGCGGTGCACCGATCACACTAAAATGTGCTAAGAACAATACACCTATGTCCACGTGTAAAAAACTGCTAACGCACACTGCACATTCCAGACACGCAAATGAGAAACATTAGCATTATGTTGAAAGTGTTTCACTGCTGTGATAGCATTGTGGCATGTTCCAGTTGTTGACATTAAGGTTAGCCTTCCTGCTATTGCTGGGGTTGTTTTTTTATTTTATTTTATATACTCCAGCTGCTTCTCACCATACCACTGGCAGTTAATGTTCAGATCATTAGCCTCATTGCTGTGGGTCTGATAAACACACAGGAGGCAAAGTGTGGTGACGTAGCACAACACATTAGGGAAATTGCTTTCTTTTGGTTCATTTTCTTTCTGCTGCAGCCATTTTGTTTTCTAAGAAATGGGTTTAATTAAAATGAGGATGCAAACTGGTACATCTGGTGATTAAGACGATGAACAGTGGTAGTGCAAACTGGTTTGCACTAATGTTTTAGTACTGTAGGTATGTATGATAAATAGAGTTTATTATCCCTTTATTATTATTATTATTCCTTGACTTAAATAATAATCCATAAACCACTGATTAAACTGATTAAGGACCTAATACATTGCTTTAATAATCAAAATCAGATTTATTGCGAAGTGACTATGCACATGGACTGGTGTGTGTGGTGCACTAGCTAAAGCACACGGTAGTTTAGCTGTTATAGCCCTGTTGTTTAAAGGTTATACACCAGACACTGCAGACAAGCACTAATTTGCAGTTGGGGTACAGTCTTCATTACTGAAGAAAACGTATCGTTCATGCTGGGGCGATTCTTTTCGGAAGCTCAACAGTATTTAATTTGCAGATATACACATCCTCTGTTAATCATTCCTTCGCTCTTCTGCGACTCATTATCGAGGCGACCACATTTTTCAGGGTGGCTTCCACGAGGACGAGAGGGAGGAGGTAACAGGCAGGAAGTAATGATCCGCGAGTGTCCAGGTAAAATTAGCTCCATTAATCACATTATTGATTGATCTGCTGTGCGTGTCCCAGAATGCAATGCTCTATTCCATCAAAGTGGGGCGCGAGGGTCTAGGGCTTTCTCTGGTCATTCCGTTATGGACTCAATGCACAAGACTGGCAATGTTCCACGGTGGTTAAGTATAAATAGTATGTTTTGCACAAGGAGAAGTAGTCATTTTTTAAATGTCTTTATTTATCTTGGGGACTTTCTCTCACAGCCTTTGTTTTTTGCCAATCTCCAGGGCGAAGCAATCGATATCTCTCTGTGATTAAGAGGAATTGGATGTGAAAAGTTTCTCGGGGGGCCAGTTTCAAACGTGGCCCAAGGAAGCCTACACTCTCACACTTTTATTCATACCACCACCGGGTGTGCATGTCTTTATCTTGTGTCTTGCCCAGACTTGATGGTGTCTTTTCATTTTCACAAGAAGAGCTCTCGCGCTCTGTCTCTGAATGATGTCTGACCTTACAGAGAGAAATGTGAGATTTAAAATGGAATGGGAAGCTATTGCTATGCATCCCCTATCGATGGAACGCCTGCTAACTAGAAGACCAGGTAATTTATCAGAGCAGTGAGGCTCTTCATATAAACATAACAAGCAGCTCGACTGAACGCTCAACAAACTAAGATACATTCAAGCTTATGAGATTATTTCCATCTTGTAGTGGAGTCCTAACAAACAGAATGAGGTGAGGGTTCCAGCTTACTGGGTTCATGAGTAGATACAATGCTCCACAATGACCTGGATCTTGTCTTCTTGGCTCCCAGGCTGAGAAATAATAATAATAATAAAAATAATAATAAATTACATTTCCAAGCATAATTACATTAAAAAAAAGCTAAATTAAAAACCACGGGAAAAGCTAGTCTGAACAGATCAGTCTTCAGTCTGTTTTTAAAAATGATTAAAGAGTCAGAGTTGCATTTTTCACCAGGGAGAGTGTTCCACAGTTTAGGGGCAGCAACACTGAAAGCCCGGCCCCCCATAGTACAGAGTCTTGATGTTGGGACAGTGAGTAGACCTGAGTTTGAAGAGCGGAGACTACGCGATGAGGTGTGTGAGTGAATGAAAAGTGATGTATTTAATGGACTGAAGACGTACAAACAGCCAGACTCTTATCTTGACTCTTGTCACGTTTCTCAATTTCTCAATTTAAATTTAACATTTGATTTGGTCATTGATATATGCGGCTGGTCGTTGTGCATGTCAATCAAAATACTTCTCCGGTCAAGTGGGGGGATCTTGACACAGTTAGTCAGCGCTGTATCCCAGACTTTACAAAATACTATGGAGGAATAACACTCTTAATAATATAGAGAAAGCTAAAAGCTAAGAGGGGTTTCCATTATTGTGCTTCTCTCTTGGATGTCTTTGAATCAAGTCTTACTCCTGCAAAAAGAAATGGAAGCCACTTTCTTCGGAGGTTAGAGTGTCTGAAACCAATGTTGGGCAGTAATTAGTAGTTACTAGTAACTAGTTACTGCAATAGTATTACTTTTTTCAGTAACTAGTAGTGTAACTGACTATTTCCAAAACAGTAATAATATTACTATTACTAATCCAAGAAATGCTGTATTACAAGTAATTCTTCATTGCAATAATGATATTTCTGGTCCTAGCAAATTTATGGTAGGCTAATGGAACCAACCTGTCCAATCACTTGGTTTGAGAGGCTGCAATGTTTTCACTTTGGCAATGACCAGAGTCTGTCTCTAAATCTGCCTTTTGCCAATTTACTCTGCAGCAAATGCCCTTTGACATCCACACAGAAATCCCTAACACAAAGCTCTGACCTTTAACCTGTGTGAGCAATGTCTAGTGTTTTATGGTGCCAAATGTCAACGAAGAAGGTTTTTGAAGATATCAGCAACAAATCTGTAAAATCAACATACCCCAGACATGCCCCCTTCTATTTATACTCTTTTTTTATTATTTTCTCCAGGCTCAGGAAATGTTGTGCATTTCAAAGGGTCCAGAATGCTTGACTGCATTCACTGGCAGCTGGTTTTATTTATTGCATTAAAAAGAATTGACCTCTCATCCCCCACCCCTTATTTTGGAGGAATGGTGTGTATGGTATGTCTCCCCCACACTCGGGTCCTGAGAGTCTGAGGGTTCTGCTTCTGCACAGTATCTTGGTTGTTCCTACACTTGTCTGGACAGAGAACACAAATGTTGTATCTGCAAATACATGAAGAGTTCAGATGCAAAAACAATCAATTAGCAACTTAAAACATATTTATTAGGTTTCCATATTTGGGTTCACTAACTTCACGTTTATTACAATGAAGTCTGTGTGTCTCTAAATAAAAAGTAAGGTTATTGCATCTCTTCATGTTATATATATACTGTGTGTGTGTGTGTGTGTATATAT
>JAODLL010046027.1:0-15877 GCA_026546735.1 Forbesichthys agassizii | reverse complement strand
GATTAAAAACATAAATATGACATATGGTTAAGGAGGTATTGTGTGATTAAAAACATAAATATGACATATGGTTAAGGAGGTATTGTGTGATTAAAAACATAAATATGACATATGGTTAAGGTGGTATTGTGTGAATAAAAACATATGAACATACATTTCTTACTTGGCCACTGGTGCCAGTACCACACTATTAAAGGGGATGAATGCGTGCGTGTGCATGTCCAGTCGTATTCGCCATCGTGATGAACGTATCGCGAGCCAAGGGACTCTGATGACGAAAACACAAATTCTGCTAAGAATGACACTATATACACAGTAGACATTGTTGAGTTTCTTGTATTTATTATTTAGACAGCCATAATTAGTAGAAATTCATGCGGAAACACAACAGCCTGTCTCCAACACTAAAATGTCCGTTTGATTCAGGTCCCTGAGTGTCCCTGGGGAATTCCCTCTATTGTCTGTCACTGTTGTTTACATACATTTCTGACTGACACCACATCTGCTGCCAAAAACATTGTCCTTATGCGGTTTAGTCTTGGCAAGACCTCCTCCTAATGAGTTTCCATTTTAAACAGAATTATAATCAGATATAATTGTCATAGCTGTGTGACAGGAACAATATTGTCAGCTTTGGCACACATTTAACAGCCTCTGTGCAGTGTTGGGCAATAACAAGTTACTAGTTACTGTAATTTTATTACTTTTTTTCAGTAACTAGTAGTGTAACTAATTACTATTTCCAAAACAGTAATTATATTTACTAATCCAAACAATGTAATCTAATTACTTTATGGAGTAAGAAGTAACTAGTAACTTATTACAATTCCTGAGTAACTTGTCCAACACTGTCCCTGGGTCATACATTTTGATGAGAAATATGATGTACTGTACAGTATTGTTTCCAGATGCGTCATTGGTGGCAAAACAATAGTACAGACATAAGTAGACTTTGGGTCTCAGTCAGTATATTAAAAGGTTTTAGAGCCATGATGCAATACAACTGCTCCTGTGTGACATGCAATATACTGTATCTACCTGACATCACACAGATGGCTTGTCTGGGCTGTGGCGGTCAAGAGAGACTAATCTGTAAATCTGTAAACCTGTAATGATTAATCTGCAGTGAGTGAGTGAACATGTAATACATGTTCTTCACGGTTAGCACAAATCACAGTATTTGTTTAAAATGTATAGATAAAGAACAAGATCATTGTAAATTACAAACAATGTAGATAGAAAACAAATGGAACCCTCAGGAATAAACACATTCGTTTGAAATAAAGTCCCTAAGAAATGATCACATAAGCATCAACAAACTGAGCATATGGGTGCAGAGGCATAAAGGCAGGCAAATAGAATTAACTCATGCCCAATAGGCTGAATGGATTTAACTCTGTCGAAGTTAATTTATTCCCACAGGTTCGTCAATAGGCTGTAGTTCCCACAGCAAAATGTCTATATATACACTATAATAAAAAGGGAATCCACTGTCCGAGAGGCCATATGAATGATCTGCACTTGGAACAAGGGTCTTCTTGGCAGTAAGCCATGTGACAGGTCAGTAGGCTATACAAAACATGCTAGAATACCAGGACAAGCAATATGCAGCAAGCAGTAAGGAAAATGAGTGCATTACCAATACATCCATACATAGATGATGATGATCTTAAACCCTTTCCTGTGCCTAGCCACCTGAGCTAATAATAAATATATATATAATTTTTCCATGGAATTTAATAATGACAAACACAGCAGTTGGAAGAAAAAAAGCACATCAACTGCCTATTTCCACAATTGCGTGATTGCACTGACACAAGCCGACAAATGCACAGCAGAAGTGGAAGCACATGTAACCCGTGGGCGACATCTTTTTAAATACTATTTTGTCACCAAATGTTATAAGAATAAAAAAAATAAAAATCAGATTTGACTGGTTATTGTACAGATGCGAAAACTGCAAAGTCTGTCTGAAATCTTTCGTATTTAAATTCTCCCTATGTATTTAGATAACCGCCCCGGGAGGCGTTACCAAGATGGTTGACGAGTGGCCAGACTTGCCTATAAGGACTATTGGTCCCACTAAAATGGCGGCAAGCTAATAGCGCTCCAAGTGCCTAACACTTTCCCCTCACAGCACAGAGGAGCCTCATCCATAGAGAACACCAGAGCAAGCGATAGCTGCCTGGATGCCAGTACACTATACATGACAGCATGCCTCCCTGGCTTGCTCTGTGGCACACACACACACACACACACACACAAGGGCAACTGTTCCAGCCCATTGACCAAGTCCGCACAGACTGCACGGAAAGAGGGAGCGATCGACAATGCCAACACAGAGGAGGATCCGTGGCGCTGAACATGACATGAAAAACAAAAAACTAAACTAAAACTAAAAAGTCATGGCAGTTGGTAATGGATAAGACAGTGAAGCGGTAAACGAGTGAGTCAGCAGGCAGCAAACAAACAAACAAACCGGAGCCATGAGAATCGGAAAGATTTGGATTCCCACTGTCGGTTCACGTTAAGCAGCGACGACGGGACAAGTTGCTTGTTAAAAATCACTGCTGTTCAACACAAAGTACACGCAGTATAGTGCACCGCGGGCACAATCATCTCAAGCACGCGTGCGGAACTATCGGGAGGGCAAGCCGGTAGTGGTCAGGCGGCAGCTTTTGGAGGCAGCGCTTATATGTGCCGTCGGTCAGAGGCCTGGCCCTCTCTTCCTCTTTCTACGGCTACTTTGAAGCTCCCTATTGTGGTGTACATGCGTTGCCTGAGAGGCACATGAAAGCGAACCACAACTTTGAAGTCAACACAAGCAAAGGGTCACCACGCTGCCAGCACTTAACACAGGCAGCAATTGCAAATCTAAAATAAAATTAGAATAGAACAAGAAAAATACATTTAAAAAAAAAAAAAAGCCCTGGCTTTGTTTCCCTGGAGATGACAGCTGGATAGTTCTCTCCCGGGAGAATTTGATTGCGGTTGCCATAGCGTTAGCGAAGGCTGTAAAAGGCCAAGCCAGGCCTTGGTCGATAGCGGCCATTATGGCGGGCTGTCTCAGGCCATCAGGCGGGGGAGGATGGATGACTGAAGGTGACCACAGGAAGCTCCTGAACCACTCCAGCTTGGCTCACACAAACATCACATACTCTAGATGTGATACATAGCTTATGATACTATATCCATATCCAGAAATTGTATTAATTATTAAAGTGTGGGTTAAAAAATGCAAACCAATATTACCTATATAGCAATACTATGGCAAAATGTAACAGATTTACTTGATATTGTGATTTTTAAATGCAACGTTATGCGTGACTGAAGTATACTGTAAACTAAAGTAATCTCCTTACACTGGCATACGATTGCGGTTTTCATTCAATGTGATTAACAAATTACCTAAAATTAAGTGCTAGATTGTAACATTAAATGGAAAACCTCCAGCCATTATTATTAACCATCAATTTGTGACATGTCCTGGAAATCGTTGTGTTCCGAGAGTAATTGGTTGCGCCTATCTTCTCCTGGCGCCAACTCTGTGTTTCTGGACTAGCTGCCCTGACTATTGATTAGCTCTTTGGCAATGAGGGCAGATTTATTCTGTTATTAGACGTGTTTAATGCCTCATCAGGCCAGATTAAAAGGTCTGCCACTGCTCCAAGCTACAGAATAATATAATTTAGACATTCCCCATTAGGGTTGGATGGCTGCATTGACATAATATTAACACAAGGTTATAATACTGTATTTTGATTTCCAACTGACCAACCTGATCTCACAGAAATACGTGAAATGACCACAGCTTCTTAACACCGCATTATGCAACCGACATAAAAACACAGAAACATGAAAGATATATAATGATATGTTTGATTACGGTAATACATTTCCTTCATATAATGTTAGATTATTACCCAATATCAGTGTAAACACAATAAATAGCATTGGGTTAAGGCCAGGATTTAATTAAAGGGGATGTTTTTTAACATTCCAGTTTCTCTCCATATCTCTCTCTACCAATCTGTTTTTAATATTTTATTGACAAAACAGACCTGAGATTCAGGAATCATGGCATATTGGCACAATATAAAGTTGTGTACAGCAAGATTCACCATACTCTGTAGCTTGGCCATTTACCTTGGGACATTTTCACACGTTTAAACATTCATAGCCACCATTGTATTAAACATCCACATTAAATATGTGCACGCACCTTGATTCATTTGTTTATTGACCTGTTGCAATAGTCATGATTTAAATGGCAAATCTAACCTAGCCCTCAATACAGTGCCAAAGCAGCAAAATATATCTCTGGTGATAAAGCTAACAAACTCGTTCACATACAAGGACTATGTCTTGGGGCCCCCTATGACAGTGAAATGCCATGAAGTTGGAGACAGGCTTTTCTATCTAGACAGATGCTTTCAAATGAAATAGTGTTCATGCATTGAATGCATTTATCAAAATAAATGCATACACATCTGACTTGCAGTGGAACAATTTGCCATATTTTATCCAACTTAAAAGATCTAGTGTAAAATCTAGTATCATTATGTAATTGTGTGAGGTATTTACGTAACTTGTTTATACGGGCAGGGTATTTTCGTATACAGTGCCGCACACGCATACAATATCCAAACAGAATTAGCATTTCACCAGAAGTCGTTCACAACCACTGTGATTTTTACATACTTGTAAATAGCAAATTCCATGAGTCTGTAAAACCCACGAATAAAAGAAAAGCTCCCTTCTCTTATACATCGTTCATGTGCCACTGTTGTCTTTAATTGCGGAATACTGACAACACTTTCCCAGCTGTGATTACAGACACACAAACAACACTGACCTGAACACCGCCTAGTCAGAGTGCCAAAGGGCAGAAGGAGGCAGGGGCCATTTTGTGTCTGGCTGTCTGGTTGACGTCCATGCCAGGCAGGCCACACTAAGCTACCCACAGGGGGGGGGGGGGGGGGGGAGGGGGGTTTGTGTGACATATACCATGACCTCACCGCTAAAAGCATCTATCACATAACTCGGTGGTCCAGGCACTTGGCAGATAATGACTATCATCTCTGCTTTATAAGCGTCCTTGAATCACTGGCGCAGTAAACTGTATAGTGTATATTTGTTGTACAGTGTATTTGTATGTGAGACGTGTTCAACTTAAACAATAAACAAAGTGTAAATCTCCCAAAATACATAATCACATCATCTACATTGTGTTCAGTTACAGCACCAGACCAGACAGGGCTTGCTTTTTGCTTGCCTTGTATGTACAGTGTGTTACATATGTTTGTTAACATACCTCACATACATTAGATGCTTATGAACGCTGTGCAGTGGTTATGCAAAAGGAGTAGTTGTTCCAATATATTCTCTCAAGATGCACATGTACACACACAATACACACACACACACACATGCACACACACACACACAAAGAAAAACACTCTGCTTCCTGCACTTCCCCCAACACAGAAGGCCCGTGGGGCATGGGACTCACCCAGTTAGGACAACCACGAAGTCCATTACGTTCCAGCCGTTGCGGAGGTAGGAGCCTTTGTGAAACGCAAAGCCCAGGGCGATGATCTTAATGCCGGCCTCGAAACAGAATATCCCGATAAAGTATGGCTCTGTGTCATCCTACAAAGAGTGGGTAGAAAAAAAAAACAAGTGAGAGACGGAGGAGAAGAGAAACACTGTCGTTTTATTTTTCTGTTACTGACCGTTAAGTCTGAGAGTGGTCAATGAGGATGTGGCCTCAAAGATAGAGAGAGGCACAGTTTATAGAGAACAACAGATGCTTGGGCCACCATTCATTGAGTCAGTGGCATTACATAGCTCTTAGTAGATCTTATCGGCTAGGGAAAGTAATACACTCTGTGTATACTAAGTGTTGTGGTAAATCAAACGATTTAAGACATAAAGCCTGTGCCTCAAATACCGGTGTTCCCCACTTTCAGAAATAAAAGCAATGCTGTAACACCATCAAAATACATTATCTTGCAAAAAAAGTACATCTAAAATTCAGATGAGACTGAATCATTCCGCATTGCTCACTACAGAACAGATTACAGTAGAGCAATGACACACAACCTGCTGTGTCACAGGCACAGCCTATGGAGAATCAGGGCAGTGGCTGGGTTGACATTACAGTAACATGGTTCATGCCCTGGCAGTGAAGGAATATCTAAAGCAAACTTCTACATCTCTATCACTTTCCCTGTATATAACCTGACAGTATCCCAAGGCTCTGGCAACACCCAACCCCCACACGCACACACACACGAGATAACATGAAGCGTTCTGACAGGCCTACAGTACAACATTATAAGATGTGTATCCTGCAGAGCTGTGGTTAAACCTGACTACTTACAACAGGCCGGCCATAACAGATATGCTCAATGACTATGACGTCAGGTGGTCTTGTTGGAGGTTTGTTGTTCGACGCTAGATAAAGAGGCATGCTAGCACAGACCCCGGCCATGAACACAAAGCTAAGCTCTCAGAAGCAGGAGCTCTGATGTATAGAGAATAAAAGGCATTCAGCGGGATGCATACGCACCTCAACACAAAAGGCCTTGCGTAATATCTGGACTGGGGGTTCTCTGCATAATGAAAAACGTGATATACTGACAGAGTGTTACCATCTATACCATCTATTATGCATGTGACTAAAATGCTCATGAATTATATATGCTCCATCTACAGGGCTTTGGCGGGACTGCTGTGGAAATCATCAAGCACCATGGTGCTAAAGACCTGCATAGATCTGACAGACCCTTGTTGGCAATATCATCACAACTAACAGCACGGCCCACTGTGTTTACCGAGCGCATTAAATGATAGATTAACCTTTGTGTTCTAATTAAATAGTTTGATTGTTGCATTGCATCCTTCAGATGTTATATTGCACTACACGCAGCTGCTGCATATTACTCACATTGTATTCTTTGTTGCGGTGTATTTGCTGCTAGAGTACATGCAGCACATCATAAGAACTGTAGCAGAGGAACTCCTTGACCTCAGCGAGGTGTTACACCTTGTAAGCCTCAGTGACACAGTTATAATATAGTAATAACGCCAGTGAGAACCGTTGTTCTGCCTGCCTGCAAAAGGAGTCGAATTACTAATTGGCACCACTGTGGCTGACAATTGAAAGTTCCAAGACTGGTATGTAAAGTGAAGTATATAATAAACCAAGCTTTTTAGGAAGATATGCATATTTTGGATGTCTGCTGACCAGGACAGTGAAAAAATAAACTAACTTCTTATTGTTAAGGTCACCCAGTGGGTCCCGTCCAGTACCCAGGTACAATTAAAAGTGATGCAGGAAGTGTGTAGCTTGGTGTAACCAGACCCAAAAATCCCTTTTGTGAATTGTGAAGTGTTCACTATATTGTGAAGTGTTTACAGTCCTTGCCTCCTACTGGGCGTAGACCTCTGGATAATTTTTAAGGTATTGGACGGCGTTTAATCAATTGGCGTTGCTACAACTGTTTGGAAACACGCTTGATTTCAACGTCACCTCACTAACCCGCCCCGACTGGACCGCCAGGCAGGGTGGCTGTGAAAACACTGATGTGAAAATGGTTTCCAGACTATAATCTCAGTGAAAACATTTTTAGCTGAGACCTAGTAACATTCATGGAGAGTGACCAGGGAAGAGCAAAACACTTGTAGCAGGGCTAGTAGGCTTAACGGGGGCCCAGCGCTACAACACAGTGTCTCTCTTCATCTTCTCTCAGGCTAGTTGGCTAGCTGCACGCAGGGTGGCTGGCACAGTTTAAGCTAAGCATGCAGGAGCAGATGGGGAACAAGCTGCCAGGTAGTCAAATTGGATAACGGACCTGGCTGGTGTGGAAGGAGAGAACGGCAAAGAAATGCATTGTTGGACTGTGCACACTGTGGGCCAGGCTCTGTTGGGGAAGGGGGTCTCCTTTGACATGAACAGTGGGTGATTTTCCCTAGCCTGGCTCCGCCAGACTATTCTCTCAGATGAAATTCTTTGGCTGAGATTAAAGTCTGGAAACCCCGAGTTTTCACAGTCGTCCTGCTGGCGGACCAATCTGGGTGGGGTAGTGAAATGACCTTGAAGTCAAGCGTTTTTTCGAAAATGGTGATAGAGCTAGATGAGGCGATCAAAACAGTAGTAGCAATGCCGTTTGGTTAAACTCCATCCAATTAGTTTCAAAATTAACCAGTACCCAGTAAGAGATAACAACTAATAACACTTCTTAATGGAGCGTGGCCAGACAGACACTATTTAAGTGAATATTATGTGTATTTACACCAAACCAAATTTTCCCTGCCTTGCTCAATGACTGACAGACAATCAGTGCCATAGCCAGTAACTCGGTCAGAGAGCCGAGCCCTTTTCACAGATCTGTATAGACGATGGGAAACAAACAGTTGAAACAGCGGCTCTTAAACTTTTGGACCTCGAGAGTCACTGAGGACCAAAAACAAGTGATTCTTTTTATTTATTTATTATAAATATATAATTATAAATCATTAAAAGAAAGCTGCTATAATTATAAATAATAGTAATTATTATAATTAACTAAACTAATAATCATCAATAATCATCAAATAAAATTATGATTTCACTCTCAAAGCATATCCAAATGCTCGCGTGACCTTTTCAGGGGATTCTGAGTCTGACCCTCACTTTAACATAGTAAATAAAATAAATCTCCAAATTAATTGATGGCGAAACACTTACCAGTCTTTCTGACAATGGCGTCTTGTCGTCGACAGGTAGATGTTGTTCTAGAGCCAAGACGATGCAGTTGGCTATGATGGTCGCAAGGATCATGTATTCAAATGGAGTGTGATGGTTAAGGAGCCTTAAAAACAGTTGTTTTATTTCATACTATTTCCCTTAAAGCCAAATATACAAATAGTGCTTAGTATTTAATATGATTCAGTTGCTAGATTAAGGAGATACCTTTTAATGTTAGTGTTTAGTCTTGTTTACAATAGCATTAACACATTAAGAAACCCTTATAACAAAAATATAACTCTAGCATGGTTTCCTTGATTTAAAATCAAATTTGCTGTCATGATTTCGCTAATAATGTCTATTCAAAGCCTCTCATTAATCATTACATGCTCAAGCTCAATTGGGTATCAATTTTGGTTTAATTTTTGGTTTAATTTTGAAATCAGTTGTTTTGGTTTAAAAACAATAAAAGATGTAACACCCTAATAATTGACATAGGCCTATATGTATCAGCTCTGTCAGGATAGCGTTAAGACCTTATCATTGTGTTAAAATCTCTTTTTAAAGGCTTTTAAAAGCAGGTGCCGACTATAAATGGAGGGTGTAGCTACATTGATAAATATCGTGATTAGGGTAAATTTGATTTGACTATTAAACTGACTCCAATGTCGCCCACACACACACACACACACACACACACACACACACACAGTACAGCTGCCCGGGGCCGTTGTCACGTGGCTCTCGGTTCCCTCCAGCTCCGGCCTCGAGCACGTTTGTATAGTAAAAGGCTGCGCGTGCGCGTGCAGGGAAGCGCGGGGGCGTTTTCAGCACCACGGAGAGGGCGCAATGATTGAACGAAGACATAACGAGGCACATGAAACATAAAACACCTGCCATAAAATAAAGTTCATAAGTTTATTATTTTATTTATTTTTTTTTTCGAAAACGATTAGGTCTAGGCTTCGGGAGTCGCCCTTTTGACGCACGTGGATAAAAATGAGTAAGCATTTATCACCAGTTGCTGGCGTGCTTTACCGTCTACATTGTTAACATGTGTGGTGTCTTTTAAAACGTCTTTAACGGATTATATAATCTTTTTTCATTATTTTGTGCGATACTGAAAAGCGAGCGACAGGTGCATTTACTGTTCCGTTGCTAGAAATAAATATATTCTAACACACACACACAGTTATATAGAGCGTATGTGTGTATTTCATCCTATCATACTGTACATACTGTATACGGCGCATCGTAAGGGTATATTAACCAAATTGAACTGCGTTGCTAACCCATCTTGCACGCATGTGTTTGCCTAGAGTTAGGCAGACTATAGTTAACATAATTTATAACCTTGGTAATTGTTAGGAAGGATATGGCCACTCGGTTATTCGTTTTGCATACTTCCTTATGAGATTGTCCTCCCGAAAGATGAATAGGGAGCGGTTGACTGTGAGGCAGTTCTGTTTAACGGGGTTGGGGTTGTATATGGCCATGGTCCTTGCTCTCTGAGCCAACGACTGCTTGTACATCCTCTGGCCGCCCGGAGCACCGGCGCCTCCCCGGGCTCCCCCTCTACTTGCGCCCGGCCCCCCTCGTCCTCCACCACCCGTACCTCCTCCATAGCGAGTGGGGAGATCTTCTGCGAAACGAGGCATTCTGGAAACGCAAAGATCCAACAGGGAATATCCAAACTGGTATCAGTGGAGGTGGAAGGAATAAGCATCACAACAAGCACACTTATTAAAACCACAGTTGAGCATGAGTGTTTAGAATTAGAACATTTAGAATCAGCGACAATCTTGGAATACTGGTCCTTTCCATTAACTCATCCTCGAAAAAAAAAAAAAAAACAATGATGTGAAATGTATCTTAAAGTTGTTGCAATTATCGAGTGTAATTCAGAGAATCCCGTAACATATTGAACAATTAACTTCACTATTGACTCCTGATAAGACGCTCTCTGAGCAAAGGTTCACGTGGAAAATTAGACTCGCAAAAAATAATTGTTTCTGTCCAATAACGACTGTATCATCGCGTCAAAAACACTTGTTGAACGTCGTTAAATTTGCGAGTCAAACGTCAACGGATGTCAGCAGGCTATACGTTCTGACTTTCTTTTCGAACCGACACCTAGAGTAAAAAAAAGCCAATCCAATTCATTGTCGCCTGATTTCTGCTTGATCTGTCGCTGTATGGGGGCTGTAGAATCCTCAGAATCAGAATGGGCACACGTGACCAAAACTAGCCTATCCGTGACTTGAGCGCACACAGTGGTGCTACCTGGGTGAATTATTTGGCTATTCACTGCACTGTTTTAAGTGTATTTGATATTTTTGATTTAGTCATGCATTACTCAATGTGTTAAGGGTTCAATGTTCTTTTATATGCAATATAAAGACATCTCATCCAGTCAATATCGAGAAAACGATCACATGCCCTACCCTATTAAAACAAGACAGCGCCGTCACAGAAAGAAATCAGACATGTTTCAAGTTAGTCAAAAAACAGTATTTAATTTTTACAAGGGATATTTAAGATGTGCGTAATTGGAACTCACTCCAAAGATGGCATTCACAAGGTGGAACACCCAAACAAAATGCTTTAAATTACAAGACTGCTATAAATGTTACAGAACATTTAAAGAATAGACTGCGCAGGCCTGTCTACAATAAAATGCACAAATGTACAAACATTTTTACTCTCCAGTCAATGACATTTAACCACTGACCAGTGACACTGACCTCGATCTGGAGATGCTCCCCGGGCACTGCAAAGTAGCTGCCCACTGCTCCGTTCAGGGATGGGTTAAAGGCAGAGTATGTGTAATAATAAAAGCACCTTTACCAGTATAAGTTAAGAATGGTTGAATAAAGGACCCGACATTTGCAACGGGTACACGTAGACAAGCGGCTGCGTCGCGAAAAGAATTGTTCATTAATTGCCTGCATATCTTGCTTGTGCTTGGCGGATTTACATCCAGTAGGGAGCAGAGCAGGGCGGAATTGTCCCTGGCCAAAACCGTAATATTTGACTTGACTACCTACGAATTTACACAACATGTCAACTTGTCGATGTTGGTAGTTACGGACTAGCTCTACAAACTTCTCTTTGAAACTTCCCGTCATTGTTGTTCTTTGTTTAGAAACTGCGGTTGATCTTTGTACGATCGTGATATTCTGCCCCCACGAGGACGCCCACAAACTACGCTCCAAACGCGCCTCATACGCATGGTAGCCATGCATGTAGTACGCGCACGCGTAATTAAAAGCAGGCGGGTTTTAGCCTCATCTGATGGATGCTACTGTGTACTGCGGTAATTGAACATGTAGTCTAAATTCTTCTTCAGTTCTGCTTTGCTACATTAATCAGAGTATCTATAACTGTTTTAATTCTTATTTGAGTTGCTGATTAAATTGTCGGTAACATAGGCTCAACTATCTTAAAGTGCTATTTTACTTTTAGACACTAGATGTCAAACTAAGATGCCAGCATATCAGACCAAAACAAAAAAAACAAAATAATAATAATTCGTTTTTATTAAACTAAAGAAAAACTGTTTAAATATGTGTGGGCTATACACATGCGCACACACACACACAAACACACTCTCACACACTAATATGCATGCATGCATGGCTCACATGAGGGAAAGTGCTGTCATATTTACATAGAATACATGTATTTACATAATATCAGTATTAACAATATATATTCTATATACTGTAATGTATATAGTGTAACTCTTAAAGAATTAGGCTATACGGTGCTAGCTCATATCCTTTTTTTTTCATCCATGAAGCGCTTTGTGAAATATTGGTATTGGCTCTTACCTCTTGGACCATGGCGTGCTATTGAGGATTTCATGCGTCCGGATGAAGTGGCACGCAGGGTCTTTACCTCCTAATGTTGAAGCAACATCCAGTTTTAAAACGCTGTCGTAATACTGAAGAGGTGATAGATCACTGCCGCTACAGGAGCCATTATCATCTTCCTCGACCATCGCTTGCTTTGGGCTTCCTTCCTGAACCATCGCTTGTTTCGGGCTCTCTGGTGTCTGAGCCCAAGGTCTATACTCAGCCCCTAGGGTGAGCATCTTCCACGAGTTGAATGTGGCTGAACGCACGGCTGGTATTGGAGCAGACATATGTTGTGGTTAGGCCTATGCTTGATTTTCTGGAGCTTACTTATCTATAGCTTTAGGCTATAGTCTTTCTCCCCAAAATGTAGGCATACTAGATATAGTTTTATACCACCCAATTTACCCTATATTAATTAGACATACTGTATTGATGATCAGTGTGTGCGTGTGTGTGTGTGTGTGTGTGTGTGTGTGTGTGTGTGTGTGTAGGTGTGCGTGTTTGAGTATAGCCTACTTGTAAACTCTTTATGTGCGGATTATACAATTCTACAGTACTATCACATTTCTTAGGACATTTTAGATTTCAACCTTCTGTGCAAAAATAAATTGTAAAATTGTCATATGTGTTTTGCTGATCATGTTTTGTGTTCATGTGAGCAATATAAGGTGCAATGTGAACTACACTCAATTAAAGTCTCCATATATCCACTACAGCTAAGAGAATACAATACATACAGTATAACACAGCTAATACCACACATACAGATAATGTTTTTAAATTATTTTGTATTTGAGCAAGCTGGTAGGCTGTGGTAAAAGAAACCTGGAGGCTTGTAGTAAGATATGGTTTGGTAGCGGAAACGTCAGCATTTGTAGTCCAAGTAGTATTCACCCATCATTTGAGCAGGCTTTTCAGGTAAAGTTTAGTGTGGACAACAAAATAGAAAGAAAAAAAAACAGACTGAAATGGTATATGGGAAATAAATATAGTAAAAATATATAGTCTGATGATGAATTAACTTTTATTATCTTTTTTTTTTTTTAAATGTATGTGTCTGCATTCAAATACATTTGAATTGATTAGCCAAACGCAACTCCAACACTCATTCTCTAGTTACTAGTTGTTATAGTAATCGGACTGTAAGCAACATGCAGCTCACGGAATAGGAAGTCTTGGCCCAGATATCCTTTATCCAGATAATGGCTACACTGGAATCCCAGTATTTTAGCCCTTGCCCATAGAGTCTACATTTCCGATTAGTCCGAGATTTAGTCCGAGATTGCACCTGCGTCATATAATGCCCCAATGAGGCTGTGGCATCATGGAGGCAAATTGCCTTTGGGGTCCAAATCTGTTGCAACAGGCAAAGCACATAATCTGGGCCTCCTTGTTCTGCTTCTCCTCAATGTGCTGCGCAACAATGTGCTCCTTGTATCTGCGCTGGTCGTGGGCGGTCCTTCAGCAGCACCGGGCTGGGTGTTATTAAGAAGCTCCTCTAGCTGTTCCTCAACAGGCTGCTCCTCTACATCTGTGTCCTCTCCGGAAGAGTGCTTTGTGGGGCAGCAACAGGCAAAGCAGCCCCTCA
This sequence comes from Forbesichthys agassizii, assembly GCA_026546735.1. Lineage (NCBI taxonomy): Eukaryota > Metazoa > Chordata > Actinopteri > Percopsiformes > Amblyopsidae > Forbesichthys > Forbesichthys agassizii. Next base: position 1,695 of record JAODLL010046027.1, on the reverse strand, counting down.
CAGCTTTCACTGCTCTGCTGAATGAAGGTTTTCTTCTCTTTTGCCAGTCCTCGCACACCTTTTCGTGGTTCACAGCGTCTCTTCGGATCATCTGCTGGAGCTCCAGGGGAAATGTGTCGCGGAAGCCGTCATGAGTTAAATAGCTGTGCTCCAGTAGTTGGGAGCAGCTTGTCCGTTTAGCAGGGTCCACTTGCAGACATTTGTCCACCAGGTCGGCCAACAGGGCGTCATAAAGGTCGTATTTCTGTGAAAGGGATGTGTACGTCCTCATATGTTTAGGTACAGAGTTATTCCAAAAGGCCTTGTAATACGCCCGTGCCTGATGGCCAATCAGAGGTCCAACTTTGGCAATTATGTTATCCAACACTTGTTTGTCTGTTTCACCAGACAATAAGCACTGACGTTTGGCCATGGGTATGATGGAACAGCCAATGGCCCACACATCTACAGCTGTGCTGTATTTAGTGTGTCCTCCTAGTAGAAGCTCAGGGCTTCGGAATATTTTGACACAATGCATGGGACTGCAAGGAATGTCCGGTGACACTTTACGGGCTTCGCCAAAGCCTGCTACCTTCACTACACCTGACTCGGTGACTAAATAATTGTCTATCTTAATTAAGGTCACCATGTAAAATGCTATTTTGGTGGAGGTACTCCACCGCTGTAAAGATCTGGAAAAGGTGCTTCCTCATCCTTATGCTACCCAGACCCCTGAAGCTCCAAGAAATCTCATCAAGAATGGTCTGACTGGCAAATTCAAACACACTACAGAGAGAACTGTGCTGTAGAAACACATCAAACACCTTAACGAGATTATCATGTGTACATTCTTTCAACAGTTGGTATTCTCTCCTGACGACTTTCTTAATTGTTCTTCTGCTGTTATTAAAATTGACCTTTATAGCAACGATTTGCCCTGATGTCTTCTCACAACATTGTATTACTTTGCCACATGAACCTCTGCTGATTACACTAAGCTGAACATAGTTTTCCATTGTTTTGCCTGTGCTGACCAAAGACTAATCAAAACTCAAAACTAAAAACTGTCTTATTAACTCAAAAGTTAAAGCTATTTTAGATAAATTAATAACAGTTGCACAGCCTACTGTTAACTGTTAACCTTATCTCATCTAAAATATTTTGCCAGTAGCATCATAATTAGCAACAAATAACATTAGCTGCACTTTACAAAAGTGATCTGTTTAAGTGTGAGTGGTCAGAATGAATGCATGCTGTGTGTCCTGATGGCTTGTCTGAGTCATCTGTAATCAAGTTTATATTTGTGACAAACACTTGGATGTTAATGTCGAGTTCTAAATTCATAAGTGTTTGATACTTTTTTAATTGGACGAATGGAAAAGCTACATTTGTCATCTAAAGAAATATGTTTTAGACTAGATGTGAAATGAACAAAAGCACATTTGATATGGTTGGTATCATATCAGGTAGGACCAGGAACCCAGTATATTATAATTTGAGCCTATACCATATCTTACAGCAGGGAAGAGTTTCCCACTTTTAAAACTAACTTTGTCCATCACTCTCATGAATGGTAAATGGACTGCATTTAAATAGCGCTTTATAGTATTTTGCCTCACATTCACACACTGATGGTGAATGCTGCCATGCAAGGTGCGACCAACCACCGGGAGCAGTTAGGGGTTAGGCATCTTGCTCAAGGATGCTTACAGGTAG
>JAODLL010045997.1:0-20096 GCA_026546735.1 Forbesichthys agassizii | reverse complement strand
ATATATATACACGTATATATATATATATATATATATATATATATACACATTTATATATGTGAAAAATGTAAATGTATGAGTAGTAAAAATCTGAGAAGCTGCTGCAGTCTCCTAGTTTCTTTTGGCAGCTGTATATCCACACACACGGCGTACCTCCAGCATGACCACACAAATCTGCTTGACACACTGGATGATGGCCTCCGGGGCCCCCGAGATGGTCACGGCCCTCTCCGTGGAGTTGGGCAGCATGTCCCCAGCCACCTGCACCTGGGCCCCTGTGGACTGGAGGTCATGCCATTTAAAGGCATAGTCGGCTATCGCAAGCTAACTGTAAGCTAACACACTTTTTGTGTCAAATTCAACAAATATCTCTTTGCATTGCGCTAGCTTACCGTTCCCTAAGCGTGTTGAAGAAAGAATCTGATACTTCTACACAGCCCTGGCTCCGTGAATAGGAACACACACAAAGGGGTGAACACAGCTCTCAACAAAAATACCGCAGCACTACGCTTTGCTTCTCGGTGCATTTTGATGTAGGGAGCGGCGCCGCGGAGTGATTTTGATTTGAGCTTGAAGCGTTAGCTTTAAGTTAGCAAGCGTTCTTGAGAATTACTGACCCTGCCTTTTAAAGGTGGAGTCAGCGACGCTGGAGAAAGATCATTGATGGTTTGAACTCCGTCAAAGCGGCAAATACGCCTCTGCTTTATGCCATAGGGTGCCTCCCTCAGAAGCTCCGCCCACACACAAATTGGACATGGCTGGGATAGTGTCATGTGGTGCCTTCTGCACAAGTTTGAGTTCCAGAGCCAGAGCTGTGTGGAAACACTGTTATAGTTTCAGCGCACATACGGAACAAACTAGGGAACCGTGAGGATATAGTCACTGAATTTGACTGACGCACGCACGCACGCACGCACGCACGCACGCACGCACGCACGCACATATATATATGCAGTAGGCCTATTAACCTTTATTTAACCAGGTAATACTAACTCAATGAGATTAAAATCTCTTTTACAAGAGAGACCTGGCCAAGAGGGGAGAGAAGCGAATATTCTATTTGTGTATTCTCTTATAATCCCGCTTATAATCGAATGGTGTTATAACCTACCTCTCTCATCTCTTTGATCTTGGAGCCCCCTTTGCCGATCAGAGAGCCACACTGACTGGCCGGGACCACCAACCGGAGGGTAACCGGAGGCTTGCTGGTGGCCGGGCTGTTGCTCATGGAGTTGATGATGTCCTGTGGAGGCGGGAGATGAAATGGCGGCGGTAAAACATGTATTTGCTATTTAGACAATGTGGGCCCTGGACGGGAAAATGTCAACTGCGTAGGTCTGAAACTAGCAAAGATGCTCGCGTTCCCGCTTTGCGCTGGTTGCAAGGTAGGGCCCTTTGTGTATATAGTTATATATGGGGAAATTACATACCTCCTCAAACTTGTAGGCGATCATGGCGAAAGCCTTGAAAATAGCGTCTGTTGGTCCGGTAATTGTGACTATCCTCTCTGGACAGTTGCCCTCTGAGATGTTGATGCGGGCGCCACTCTAGAAGGCAAACATGTTATTATTGAGGGCAAAAAAGTTATTATAGATATTCTTAGACATGTAAAGTCTTTTGTCATTTACAGAGGCCACTTGTTCCCTCAAACGTACTTCTTCGCGCATTTTTTTCACAGTTTCTCCTTTCTGTAAAGCAAAAGGAACAAATTTGATGCTACATTTTATGTCACTCCTCTGTTAATATGACTGTTAAATGTTTGCATTAAATGATAAATACCTTTCCAATGATGCTTCCAACCTCCTGTAGGAAGATACAGCTCATTATTAAGAATATTTTACTGCTTCATGTACCTGCCTATAATAAGCTGTTGGGTGAAACATAATTATACGGCCCCGATCACACCGAGACGCGTCGCTAAAGGCGCGGCCGCTTCAAAAGCACGTTGATAAACCCCCAATCACACAGACGCGCTGTCTCCACTAAAGAGAACGGCTGCCTGTGCCAACTATCACATTGATGAGCAGCGCGATTCCGCGCCTTGCGCTAAAAAGTTGATAATTTTAAAACTATTATGCGTGTCTGAAAAACACTAAAAAAATGCAAAGCGTAGCGCCACCACAAAGCGCATTCCATTCGCGCCGTTCCATAGGAAACCAATGGTTTTGCTAGCGACGCGTCTCAGTGTGATTAGGCCCAGTAACTGCCGTCGTACCTTGCCGTGCATCAGTAACCTAATGGTGAGGGTGACATTCAAACCGCCTTCTGATTGGACCTTGATGGGTTCCATGTCGGGATTGGCTGCAAAGGAAGGGGCGTGGTCACGTGAGAGAGAAAGAGAGATCCGAGGGCCAAAGTGAGTGTGATGACGGAGTCTGGGCCAACTGGTCACCATGGCGACAGGAAAGACAGAAAAGAGGTCAACATATTCCCATAATGAGCTCAGAGTGTAAACACCACAGACATGTTTGACGTGAGCCTTTCAATCATTCAAATCCATATTGCACATATTACCATTGTATTTTTCTAAACTATTTTTTTTAAACAAATTGGGAAATGAGAACTGATCAATTAACCTGACACCGTGCATAACTGTTCTCAGTGTGTGCCATATTTCACAAGATATCCTCACACACACACACAGCAATGGGATATGGCATTACAATAATTATTCATGGAGTTATGTTGTAATTCAAGTCAAATGCTAGTTTTCAGATGAAACATAAGGGGGCAGTCCGTGCTACTGTAGCTCTTGTACAGTACAGTTTCACTGCTGTTGTACATTTTGCATTTAGCTCAACATTTAGCTGTCTACAGTTACACATTTGCAGTTTTTAACAGTTACTTTAGTTAAATATGTGAAATATTAGTGGATATTAAAAAGGATATTATCTTTTCTAGATGTATACAGACTAATAAATACAATCCATATTGAAGCAGTGATGAGTCACATTTAAAATATGACAATGTGTACATTTTGATGAGATGAGTAATACAATAGATGAGTTATACAACCATAAACCTTTCAGTTTTCTCCTTTGAGGAAGGTCACCGTTATAATTACTGCTGTACAAAAGGTCTGTCATTATTTGTTAAATAGTACATGTTTTAATCTGTGTATCTGTTATTTATATATTTTATATTCTGTGTGTGGTGTGGCCTGCTACAATAATTAAAAAGTGGATACGAGAGCACGGCCAATGGGAGAGTTTGACCTTGATTTGTGAGAATAATAATAAAGCCCCTGGGCTGTCAATCAGACAATAGACACGTTTGCATTAGTAATCTATAACCCAATTACAGCAACAGCATATTATTTCAGATGTCTGTTTGCTTTGTGATGTCTTCAGTCAGTTCTTCTATCTTCTATCAGTTACTATAACATATCTATCCCGTAGATTGTTTTATTTGTCAGTTATGTGATTTAGTATTATTAGTAAAGACGAAAATGTGTAATTTGTATGAATGTGCTTTGTAAGATAGAGAGCAAACTGTGCTAGATAATACTGTAGTATACATGCATGTAAGACGCAACAGTTTAGTTATTTTAGTTTAAGCAGTATATATATATATATATATATAGCTGTTACAGGCTAGCACAACACAAAGAGACCAGGACATTCACAACCAATCAGCTTCAGTCACAGAGAATGTATTAGGTTTGGTGACCTTGGTGTTGCGATATTTGCGATACATAGTTGCACAGGCCCACATTTGACATGGAAACAAACCCCCTTCACATATTCCTCAAGGAAATACATGGAACTGTTTAAAAACCATATGGGTGTAAACATAAAAGAAACCTTGAGAACAGACCATTGAGGGAGGAATCCAACCCTTACAAGATGTTTAGGATGCAATGGATGCCGAGCGGACACTCAAAAATTTGCAGCTACCCGTATACAATGAATAATCTGTAGCACGAAATGTCCAGACAGAAAACCAAAGTTGTGTAACTAATGGTAGATTGTACAATAAAACAAAAATGATCTTGCATGTCTGAATTGTAAAGACCTAAACCTGGCATATTTTAAACATATTCTCCTGGTAGAACTCACATGAACCACTGCGTTGTGAAAGGCCAATCAGACACGTAAAGAAGCAACATCTGGCAAAAAAGACTGCAGGTGCTACCAGCGATCCTGTGGGTGTATTTTAATTGGTGCTCTTTGGGCGATTAGAACATCAGTGTACGGCAATTACTGTTACGTAATGTAAAGGCTTGATTGATAGCAGGAAATATAGGTTAATTATTTTAAAATTTCTGACATTTAGCCGCTGTTTACGATGATATTTAAAACAATGTTTAGTGTGCAGACATATAGTGGTGGTTAAGCATCGTTAAGTAACTTACCTCATGAATTTGCAAGCAATTACAGAGGACCATAAACCCTGCCGACCATACATGCCATGGCCAGTAATGTCTCGGGGGTGACTAGTAGAATGCCCTACTAAATATGTGTACGGCATTGCTTCTAAGTAGATATATATTAAAAAGCATTTTTTATTATTCAAGAACGTGTTTTTCTCTTCTTTTTCTCTTTGTCTAGGGAACGGTAAATTCTTATTAACACGAGTATGAGAATATAGGAGTGTGTACATTGACACACTTTGTGCTGAAAATGATGCAGTTTTTAAAATATATTTGTATATATCAATAGGCACTAATGCCTGCTTCTGGCTGCATACATGGTCTTCTTTAATCTATGCTACGGCCAAAGACAGAATGAGAGAGTGGGAAAGAGAGGCTTGGTTGTTGCGTGGGTCCCAGTTGAGATCCCACAGATAAGAACAGGGATTCTGTGGCCAGCTGTCTCTCCAATCAGCAGATTACATAAAAAAAAACCTAATCCAGGTTTAAGACCAAATGCAGCGGTGCAGGGCTACTGACTGGGCTGAAGAAGGGGGTGGGTGGCCAAGATAAACCCTCTAAATCTCATTGACATTCATGAAATATGGAGCGGAATCATCATTTGATCATCCAATAGTACATCGTAGGCTACAAACAGCTTGTAGGAATGGCACGATCCAGTTTTTTCAGTCCCGATAACAATACAGATACCGGCACTTTGGGTATCGGCCGATACTGAGTACCCATCTGATTCCAGTGTTAAACTAAGTTTTAAGTTAAGTTGCAAAGTAAATGACAGCGAATCTCTATTATAGGTCTTACATGCATTTTAGAAACTGCTGATAGTGTGGCCTGGGTAGGTTAGACATGGCTGATGCTTGACAGTAGACATACGCGTGTAAATTAATTTGTCTGTCCAATTGTCACTGATACCGATCCAGCTATTTAAGTCAGTATCGGACCGATTTCCAATCTCAGTATGGCATCGGTGACATCCCTTCTAATTGATGAGGGATAATACTTCAACAGCACTTCACTCATGCCAGTTGTATACTGGTATACCTGAAATGGTGGTCGGCTGGTTAGCCCAAGGCAGTTATACATTACTCTTCCGCACCTCAAAGGACGCTCTGGCGACGTATGCCAGAGCCCATTGGGATTAGTGTACCTTGTAGAGCGTCCGCTCTCTAAATGGGAGAACGGGATTTGTGTCCCAGGTGGGACGGACAACGGTTACATGGAAATAGTTTTTACTTTAACTGATATGACATTTACTGTCCATGGACTACATTTATTTGGACACAACTGGTCAAAAAAATGTCCTACCAATCATTCTTCTATTGAGCCTTTTGTTATCACATAAAAGTAGAGAGTAGTAGGGTTCTCCGTCAGAAGCTCCACCCCCTTAAATTGGCCATGCATTGCAAAGGCTGGCAGACTGTTGTGTGGTGCGGCCTGCACCACTTTGTTTGTGTTCCCGGTGAGGAAATATTTGCTGAATTTGACAAAAAATGTATTCGCTTACAATCACTTAACCACATTTTAAGAATGGTGAGTAAAAAAAAAGCAGGAAGTCCTAATGTACATTTAGGTCAGTAAAAATGAGTATTAGTCCGTAGATAAATGAGGTCAGTTTTAAGAACCGTTTGAGTAGTTCTCTTCAGACAGTGTTTTGCTCATACATCCTGTAGCAATTAGGTCAAGGCCTGGTTAATCATATGTTCTGTTGGGCTAAAACCTCACAGAAAAGCTACATTTAAATTTTGTTTTTTTGGTAAGGATTTATTTATTTTTTCTTCGATTGATTTTTCTTCTTTTTTTATATTACATTATCTGTTGTGTGAAACTGCTACAGTACAACCTCATAACAAGCATTCAAATGTCCAGTTCTTTTTGACAGCTGCTATTTAATGGAACACGTCACTGGTCAATGTTTGCTGAATTTGATTGATTTTGGGAATACTCATATTAGTTGATAATCGGACAGGATGTCAGGTTGGGCCATTGAGTTGTGTGTGTGTGTGTGGGGGGGAGGGCGGGGTATAGACATTTTCATGACATCTGACAGGGAAAGTGGGTCATGCTCGGTGTTGCGGGGCCGCTAGCCTGCTCTTTTATGGCGGCTATTGAATTAATCACGCTTTACGCTCGGCTGAACAGTGCGGCGCACAAAATGGCTCCACTCCCCCTTTATTGCCGATCTCTGCCCATGACTGCCTCTACCGCACTCCGCCACAGGAAAAGGACTCGTGCTCGAGAGAGAGAAAGCTCAACTGGAATCCAGGGTCACTCTTTAATATGGCTCTCTCAGAAGCCTTTATGCGCTCACTAACAATGAGGAGATGTTCCTCTTATGGAAAGCCGCTGGGCTGTGGCTAGTGGAAGAACCATTGCATATACAAAGCAGAAAGTGAAGTTGAAGGGGAAATATTTACTTATTTATTTATTTATTATGCTGTATGCATTCAAATTAGTTAACAACTTGATCTTAAAACTGCAACGTGATGAATCTGAAAAAAATCCTTTAGATCAGAAAGGAAAGGCAATAATCTAGTCATCTGCTCCACCTAAAATCCATACAATATATGGAGATATGTCATTATGTGTGTCTTAAGCGTTTACACCAAGGCTAAAGCAAATTGGTAAAGTCATATAAATCTAAAATGGAGTCTGAAGAGTTCTGACATTTCAACTACTTGAAAAATAAAATGACACCGCCTGTTAAGGAATGGTGGGCATGTTTCTGATTCAAAAGTATGACACCTCAACTGCAAAACATTCTCACATTTGAAGCGGTTGCTGACGGAGAAAGCAGTGGGCTTGCGTTAAGTTCCTGCAGAAGCAAAGGAGGTCACTCAGCTGGAGGGCATGGCCGGTCATCACCCTGACTTTGCTGGGATATGAGCAGCTCTTGTCTGGGGTGGGACGCACCACAGTGCCTCTCAATGTGATGGGGTGTCTGTGTGTGTGTGTGTGTGTGTGGGGGGGGGGTTATTCTATACCCTACTATGGCAGTACTCTCAAGGACTGTCAGTCTAAATCAGCAGCCCAGTGTCTAGATCCATCAGCGTCGATCACAATCCACATTGCTGCTCAACAACCCCCGGGTGAAAGAAAGCATTAAAAGACAAGCAAAGAATATCATGGGAGTGGTAGGGGAACACCTAGAATAAAGTAACCTGCGCTAGTAGTCGTGTGCTCTCCTCCAGCGGGCGAACATCGCAACACAGCTGTGGTTGTCGGGGAAGGGGAAGGGGTGTTGGGGGGGCTTTGGGCACAGCTAGGCAGAGGCGGTACAATTTAGCACACACCATGTTGTGCCAATGATTGCGGCGCTCAGAACTCGGCGTCAAGTCGGCCATTTTATATTTGCCACAAAATGTAGCGTGAGATCATCGCCTTTCACAAAGTCATGGCCTCCATATGCTAGCAGGGTTAGCTCGAGCCATCGCGCAGAACAGGTCTCGCAAATGTGTCAGTTTTGGTCTTGTCTTTAGATTAACCCCTTTATGTGCCTACCTCATTTCAACATTTTATCAAAGAACACCATTTTGTATTTTAACAGCAAAGGTATGATAATGCGTAATCACTTTTTTACCCAAACCTATATAAAACAATGGAGGGTATGCACCTCAAGTTCAGCTAATTCAGATTGTCTTTGAGATTTTGGGACTCAGACCAGCGAGGAGTAAGTGGGAACAGCGGCACTATTATTAGGGTGACGGTAATTGCTATAACGATCTTGGACAGTCAATCAGTTGCAGCAGCTAGCATGTTACATGTGATCTTTTATACGGTGAACAAGGTTAGCCGGGCTTCCTACTTCACAGGAGGAAAATATGGCAGTTCTACGATACATGCCATCGTCGTTAGAATTCTATCGGCCTCTACCGTTGAGCATTTGGAGACAAATCCTTAAGCAGTAAGTTCAGTCATGCACATCCAAGACAATTAACATTGAAAACATTGAGCATGAAATTGTCTTTTTTCTAGGGAATACAGAAACAGTTGTACCGCCGCAAAATTGGTAAACACACAAAGGCAAAGATGCTTAATAAGCCAAACTAAAACAATCAGATTAGATAATGAGTCAATAGGTCCTTTGAAGCCATGCTTCACTTTCAGGGTAACGATTACCCTTTTATTGGGAGTAAGTTACCAAGTTAATTAATTATTGACACTGTTTCCCACCATGGGTAAACTGTCATAGCTGTTTGATCTCATTGAGCAATTTTTCAACAGTTTTACTATATTGTAGGTCCAACAAGTTATTTTTTACAAAAATAATTTAGTGAAAAAATAAAAAATTGCATTGTTAATAATATTTAATATTAATAATCACTATTATATCAGCGTTGCTGCTAAGGATTTTAAAGAGTTTACCTTTATGAAGTGCAGGATACAATAGACGTAGACCACTTTCGACGACAAAAAATGTGAAATCGCAGAGGGCTAAATAATTTTTCCTCTCGGTCTGCCCAGCACATAAACCCTGACTCCCTATTGGTCTACATCGCCATGTCACATGGGTGACAAAAAAAAAAAAACACGTGACCCTTCTCGGGAATTATGACGGAATGGGTCTCGCTCGTATTCGGTAAAAATTCAGCAAAGAAAAAACCCCCAATATTTAGTGTTGTTGCATTGCGTTCCCCCATGTCCCGAATGCGGTTTGGGTATAAATAGGCCGTGAGATGATTAGAAATATGGGTGACCATCACTCCTACGCCCGACTCCCCCTACTAATACCCCCCCATCTCAGTCGGAACAAAAGGGGTCATGCCCACTGAGGCACACGGGCATTACGGGGGCATGTTTATTGGGGGTGATTTCGTCTGAATCAGCCGTAGCCCCGGGGATGTTTGTCTCCCATGGAACGGCCATGTTTGACCTAGCAGCTATCAGCGTCCTCTCGTGTAAAGAAATGCAAAAACACACGTCACTCTATCCTTGACTATTGTGAAAGATAGTGTTATGTCTCGGCACCCCCAGAACCTTTGACGTTGGCTGTCCCGACTTTACAGTTCCGCGTAGTTCGGCGTTGATGCTGAAAATATAGGAGGATATGCAACTTGGTGAATCAAAAGTACCAGCAGCAACACGACCCCCCATCCCTCCCCATCTAGTCTCTGTAACGCATCTTTTTAATCTGCTTCAGTTTGTTTGTGGTCAGAATTACAGAGAGCTTTGGCGGTCCCATCCAGATTTTCCAATCCAGCAGAAATCCAGGCCTTGTGTCATATGGACAGTTGTGCAGGGTTTAATCTCACGCTATTAGGGTTGGAGCTACCGAAAGATGCATTCAGGAGAGCCACTCACTCGGATACACTTTTTTTGGATTAGGGCAACGGCAGACAGTGAGGATTGGGTGTTTTCACCTCATTATCTATTGTTCTCCTTTGGTGCAGATACCTCCCACACGTTTCATACGGTCAGGACAAAGGACAAGGCTCCAAAAATGCATTTTTTTATTTTTATAAATGATTAATTATAATTCATGAGTGTTTGTACTTATGTCTCACTGTGATCACCATGCTCTTGCTGACCTACCTGACTTTAAAAATATGCCTGTGGGATAATATATAAATATAGCATTACATTTGCTCCACATGCTATCATAACGGGCACAGAAAAGTGCGCGGGGCTGAAAGTGAAATCTGCTTTATATTCTAACAATGTTGGATCACCTTCAAAACCCAAGAACGCTTGGAACCCCTGGATATAGATTTTTTGCATAAAATCTTTGTTTAAATATATATACAATTCGATTTTTGTTCAAGTTCTTTATTGTTCTTCCACGCAATGGCATTCTTAGTTTGTTTCACTCTGAACGCTGTACACAAATTAAAAACACAATAATACAAATACATGTAGATAAATAATAACTTAATATAGTATATTAACAGTATTTAAAAACAATGTAATTATACTCCCATACACATACTGTATATAACAGTAAAGGCACATTAGAAGATATACACACAATATACACTGAAATTGTCTCTTTTGAATGAACTCTCTTTATTTTAGGCCCCAAACTTGTAAATAATTCAGTTGAGGCATTCTCTTTGGCCTAAAGGCCCATCGTTTTATGTAATTTAAATGTGCCACTGTTACATTATTAACACTATTTGAGTTATTATGGTTAATTCCTTCATTGGCAGGAAGTCCCCCTAAACCCCATAAATAATACTTTGAACTAGAAACACAAAGGTGCTTACCCGGTGAAGGCACGGCGGGGAGGCTCCTGAACAGAAAGAGGTGTGTGGGAGGGGGGGTTTATGACCAAGATGGCAAACAATGGTCACACTAACAGAACTGAGTGGCAACTGGGCTCCTTTCAATCAACTCACTGCAATATAGCCTCTAGCAAGGTGGTTAGCCCATGCCAGGCCAGGCCAGGCCACCGCAACCCAACCCAGGCCAGCAAAACACAACCCCACCACCCCCCACCCTGCACACGCTGGTATTGTACGGGGGAGCTCATGTCCTCGTGGGCAGCCATGACTCGTATCAGGGGGCCAGGACCCTAATAGAGGCAGAAGGGCGTAAAGGACAACGAGATGGAGGCAGTCACTCAATCACACTGATTGTTGACGGGCATCCGAAGGCATGAATCAACCCCACGTGTGTGTGTGTGTTGTGATATCAGAGGTTACATCATTAAATGTTAACTAATAATAATAATAATAATAATAATTGCAGTCATTATGGCAAAAGTGTGTGTTTAGTGGTTCTCCTGCGTTTATGTTCAGTTACACATTACATTAGATTGTATCATTGATAGTAAAGTATTGATGTAGTAGTAAAGCACATGCTGTTTGGTTTCGAAGTGATGACATTATTTATATAGCTAATGTGAATGTCTCATGCACGTACGTTAGCGTAAAAGCAAGCGTAACCGTACTGCAGATACCGTACCGCACTACTATGGCTATGCGACTGAATGTTGCTCACCCCCCCCATCTTCAAATAAACCCTAGGCTACTGTACATGAATGCAAATACAGAGAGAGACATAGGCCTATTCATGTAACCTGTTCATTGTTAAACAGGGCATTTGTTATTTTAAAGCCTCTGCATGTAGATGTATGTCATATTCCCCTAAATGTGTGATAGTAGTATCTAGGGGTGCAAGATATTGACAAAATGTGATATTGCGATACTGATCATGAAAATTGCAATATCGATATTATTTTTGAAAATGTTTAAACATGGGTAAAAACTTATGGAAATGGTTTGGGTTATGGGAAAATGCATAAAAATATATTCATAACTAATATCAAAACAACACATTTTCAACTGGTAGTCATATTGGACTGGTACAACAACAGTAAGATAAAAAAGATATTGAAGAGGCATTCTTTTTGGCCACTAATGTTTCCTATTCAATCTTTATTATGTCATTAGCTTCCTCTACTGCTCTGTCTAAATCAAACACAACTAACGGACGCACTTCCCCATTAAATATACTAAATATTGCACTTCCTACAACATTTTCAATATGATATTGCGCAACATGATATTGAGATAACGATACTGAATCGATATATTGTGCACCCCTAGTAGTATCACCACTGGGTCTTAATGTGGAACAGATAATTACTGATAAGTGGTGTAATGGATCGGCGTTAATCCATGGCCCGGTTCGGATCACTCCTTACGGTTCTGCACACATGTAAACCGAGTATCACAAAGTTAACCATTATTGTGTGAATATAATTCTTATTTCCACTGTCATTTTTTAATGTAGCCTAATAAATATCCAGTTTCAGTTTAGAGACTGAATTTGAAGCACTGAATGTTGAGTTTTCATGTGATCGGGGTATGAATCAAATTGGCGGCTGGCTTTAAGAGAGAAAAACATTAGGCCTACGCACAAGATGGCTGAGCGTACAAGGCGTACTTGGAGCTAAAGTGCCAGCGTTTTCAGGTGCCTTTTTTCTGTTTCGCAAAACTCCAAGGTTTGCCGTGATTATTACCTGCCCTGTCAAAACTAACGAGAGTTAATCAGCTTTGCGATCATTGTGCGTTGAGTGTGCTGAAAATCCGCATGCCTGGTTTTCTTCGCCTTTGGAACTCTGCTGTAACAGCACAACCTTGTGTGTGATACTGCTTTTTAGCAATTATACATCATTGAGCATTTAGCAATTATGCGTCATTTATTTATTTAAGAATAGGCATGAAAAGTGACCGATTAAGAATGGTTTGATAATTTAATATATATTGGCTGAGCTAACCACAGGACTAAACGGTTGCCACACAACACAAACTGTTCCTGCAGATCTACACGCCACTTTGTGTATTTGTTCCCCCCCATCACCTTCATCTCCTGACGACCATTCATAATTAAACTTAAATGTTATTTGTGGAGATGTGTAAATCTTAGAGTTGTAGTTGGTTACAATCTATTTAATTAAAGGTTATTAGATCTGTATGGTCTAAGCATGAAGTTCTATAAAGGCTGTATACAACATGAATAGCAGCAAACATAGCATCTAAATACTGAATTGCGCCTTGAGCAGAGAATCACTTCCTCCGTGTGTGTTGTTATCCCAGCTCCTCTGTTTAGATATGTGTGTGTGTGTAAGGGGGGGGCGGCTACAACGCATGCTGGTGCCTCTAAGTGTGAGAGACACTTCACGTAATACATTAAAAGCAAAGTTACATCAGTGTGGATAAATATAAGCATGCAGTCTGCTGATCCGAAAAATAATCCGATCCGTGGCTCGAATCAGTGACACGATCTGAACCGTGAGTTTTGTGACCCGTTGCACTACTGCCACTGATTGTAGCCTAAATTTATATTTAAAAAATTAAAGGATACAAGAAAGGGCCACTTAGGCTACAAAATGAGATAGCACTGCATCATAGTTTATTATAGTGGATAGACGGTGTATTTGTATTTGGCAAGAAGGCTTAGACGGTTCCCGGGTCGATCTGGCCTTCAAAGTCCAGGTAGTTTTCAGTCCCAGTCCGACCCTACTACAGTAGTGAGCTAGAGTAGTAATCGACCCTACTGTAGAGCTACAGTAGTAATAGGCCCTACTGTAAATCTACAGTAGTTACCGACTTGACTTTTACAAAAAGAACTTATATAAAGTAGAATTGAATGACCTCAATATGTTCTGATATGAAATGACTCCATAAAAGGCAGTGTTGCTCAAACCACAACAAAAAGGAATGGAGAAAAAAAGGTGGCCATTTTGAATCTTGCGAGTTTATCCCCGATGGCCATAAGAACAATAAAGCTTCTTTAAGAGTCCTGTCTCTGAAAGCTCCTCTGTCTAACTCCACACAAAGCACATCGCCATGTCCCTAATGGAAAATGTTGCCTGACCTTCGCCACTGATGTAGTCAATGCTGCCCGTAATGGTTGTACAATGCCTCTGGCAATATCCAGTGATGAATACTTTTTCCCCCTGCGCCTGACCCATCTCCGCCCCCACTTGTTCAGGACTTATAAAACATCATCGCCGGAGATGTGCGATCCAATATCACCAGATGGAACTACAAGGAAAAACCAATAGTATAAGCTCCTGAGACGTTTGGAGGTTTAGCTCTTGCTTCCCTGAACAGGGATCAGAAATCGACCTGAATTGTCTCATAAATCAGCAGCGAGTCAAGCTTGTCAAGTGCTGTTTTATGGGGTCGACAAGACAGCTCACTGACAGAAAGGATGGATGTTTTGAGTGTGGATATCGACAGTTTTAAGTGCGCAGCCTGCATATCTTGAATTTATTATTTCTCTGTGCAATTTCTGGGTGAATAGAAAGGCTTTTGAATTCTGATGTTTCTCACCTGTGACAACGTTGTGATTTATGTGCAAGTGCATGCCTCCTCCGCCCCCCCTTCCCCCCCCCCACACATTTTTGGCAGGCCTGCTGTGTATATTGCTCGGGTACAAGTGATGATCTTTAAGCCGCACCCCCCCCCCCCACCCCCCCACCCCCACCCTTTCTCCCCGAAAACATATAGCTATAAAATGTACTTTAGACTTGGTTGTTTTGTTATTGATAAGCTGTGAATCATTTTGTTTCCAAGTTTTAACAGTAGGAGTCCCCTACTGGAGCCCCATACAGACTCAATTCAGGGTCTCCAGGCAGGCCGAATACACCAAACTGCAGTTTGGTGCATATGGACAGACAACAGTCAGAGTTTTCGTCCCCACACAAGCCGTAGGCGTAGTGAGACCACCCTCTCCTCCACCAGCGTAAACTCCAACGTAGCAGCGCTCAAACGGGAGCTTGTTAGTATTCGAAATTATACACCACCCCTTTATCAAACCCTGCGCTTCAGTAACAAATATGACCTGCGAGATCTATTTAAATCAAAACGCGCCATGGTGAAACAAGGTCTCCACAGCACGGGTGGTCTTTGAGAGTTAATTACCGGAATTTTGGTCAAATGTTATGCATTAAAATGTGTGCCTTTTCTGCATGGGGGAAGGGCATAAATAGCAAATACATCCTAATGGACATGTTATAGTCACAGTTCAAAGGCACTGTTACATAGACTTTCAATTAGGCTTTTATGAAATAATTTCCAAATATGCTATTTGCTTGACACATTCAACACAGAAATGTATATTTTTTACATTCCCCCATAGACAACACTTAGTATTCATTACGCAAAGCACAATAGTGTGGCTGACTTCGGATGATTGATTTGGGTCAACCATTACTGCCGCGACTTACAGTTATAATTCTCGGAGGTAACAGGACAGGTAATTACAATTAACCCAGACTATCTGAATAATGCACTATAGCCTCATAAATAGCCCAGCCGGGAGACGATTAATGATGTCTTGTGCGGCTTGGCTTGTGTAGGCCACACAAGCCGCGCATCATGAGACTGAGTTACGCAAAATGGCTTTGCTGTTTATAAGTTAAATGGATCGGTTGCGTACGGAATTAAAAGGCTACTTTTGGTTAATGGTGTTGGGCTAAATACTGCTGGTGCCACACACTCTGTGCTCTTGAGCGCCCCCTAGCAACATAATCTATGTATGCAGTCTCATTGGACTAACTCTTGCACTTATTTTGTTCAATTCAAATTATGGCCAAATAATTCATATGTAGACTGCTATCTCCCCCTGGTGGCACTGGTTAACATTGCACAAGTTAATATTCAACCAGAGCTGCTGCATGACACATTTAAACACGAGGGCAATAGTTATATTGGGAGAGAAACAGCTATAGGCCTACAGCACAAATAGACAACGACCTTAACTGTATGGCTACAGTAATATCACGCTGCAATAGCATGATACCTGTTATGTAGCCAGGCTTAATCAAACTAGGCCTACGTGGATTCTCACGATGTATTTTAATATGCCACCTTTTGGTGGAAACAAAACAGCATGCGGAAACACTTTGGTGTGTAACTGGGGGTGTTCGTGCCCATGTCTCGTCTACTCCACATGGAACACGCATACATTATATTCGACTTGTTCTCTTGTGCAGTTATGCTTGAAACATGCTGTGGACTGTGGTATGAGATTGGGGGTCGAGGGCGCTATAACGCCATCATGTTTAGGCGGGGATCTGGGCTAATAGCCTATAGTTTATTTGGCACGTCTATTGTGTCTAGCATTTTCCTGTCAGTCAGTTTGGTATCACGCAGTCATAGACATAATGACACCAGTGTTTTGTGATTGCGCACCTTATCATCGTCCCATATCTTCCTCGCAAAGAAAAGCCCAAGTAGGCTATCAGCCGAAAATGTTTTTTACGTAACTTAACGTCAGTTACAGGAGCTGTTTTGCGCGCAAGAGGAATTTTCAACGAGCGCATCACACACGGACGGAGGTGTTGTTTGCAGGTCCTTAGACCACTTCAAATGACACGGCACGCCGTATTGCTGCAGACGAGCCATGCTCAGTCAACGCGTTCTTCTGCAGTTCCCGTGCGTGTGCTGCCAGACGTCTCCCTAGAATTCTGTCTTAGTTTTTTTTCTTTTCTTATTCTCACGTCTATGGAAGAAGCAACGGCTCCACTTTAACACACTCGACGCGAACGCACAAGAACCAATATCGACTTTAATATTTGACGCAAGACGTGTCTATCACGCAGAACACAAATAGGTGATGTAGACTGGACAACCTGTTTGCTTCACCATTTGCGGATTGCAGGCTCCGCACCACGTTGTCTACAGATGCACGTCGTTGGAAAAATAATAGGCTGTCGAGGGAAATCCAAAAATGAATCGTACATTCATTCATAATTTCTCTACGGCTCTGCATAGTTTTAGGCAAGTTGAATACGCTCGATGCAGGAACGAAACGCAAACGCTCCGCTCAGTATAGGCACTGTGTAGCCTACATTTTACGCAAGAATCTACCGTGATTTAATTGGTCAGACGACCTAGTGTGTGTGTGTGTAACTATTAATACGAAGGCCCACACGAAGAGAGGACACATCTAGAGAATAGGTGAAATCCAGGGATGCGTTTCAAACGATGATGTCTGTCACTGGTGAACGCGTCACCAAACGCGTTGCCTTTTGACCGCAACGCTCCGCTCCGACAGTAGATAACGGAGAAGACGTTGGCGTCCGAAGGCGTTGGCCAGTCCGCGGATCTGGATGTACGGAGAGCAGGTCATGACACCTGTTCCAGTGCCGCTCAACCTGTACCTCGCCACCATGCTCTCCTTGGGAACCTGCTGCTGGCGCGGACCTCAGACGGCGGGAGCCAGTGAGTCTTAGAACTGTGTGTGCTTGTGTGTAGGGTGACCAGATCCCAACAAACCAAATGTGGGACAAAGAGTATGTTTGTGGGACAATGTGTTGCTAATGCTGAGGTAGTCAAAAATCTTGTCAAAACGTATATTAAACTTAAAAACATTTAACATTATATTCTTCCTCTTATAATATGCACTGTCCTCTGTTGATTCAGTATAGCACACAGACTATGTGTCCGGTAGGCTACAGGTTAGTCCCTCACCATGTACATTCATCAAATATAACAGGTTAGAAGTATATCCAAACAACAAAGTATTAGATTTAGGTGAAGGTAATTTAATATGCATTTAACTTGATCATATGTAGCATATGATATACTTTTGTCCATCCAATTAAATATGATTTATTTGATGGCTTTCCTGTGACTTTACCCTGACTACATTCAGATATAGTGAGTAGGCCTACATATTATATTTTCTTTGCTATCCTGAGTCTGGGAAAATGACCGGTGCCGGCTTATTCCCTTAGTCATTTGCCCCGTATGATTGGGAGTGCTGCACAATGTGGTAAATATTATTTCAGCTGCCGTTACCGTATCTGTCTGACGATCAAATTTGGGATTCAGCAGGAATGCGTCCATTGATCAGGATGTCTCTTTTTGAGACGCACGTTTTTTGTGGAACTCATATACACACTGTCACTCCACATCGTATATACCCACCACCTCCCCGTGTTGTAAGGGTGCACGATATTGATCAAATGTGATATTGCGATATTGATAATGAAAATTGCAATATCGATATTCATTTTGATATTTTTAAACATAAGTAAAAACACACAGGTTATGGGAAAACACATCAAAGTATATTCAAAATATATTCATAACATATTGAAACAAAACATTTTCCACTGACAGTCATGTTGGACTCGTATAAGTAATTCCAAGATAGCAAGGAGGTATTCTTTTTGGCCATCTCTGTCATTAGTTTCTTCAGACACATCTTACTTTTCTGTCTAAATCAAAACACAGCTAAATGGACTCCACTAAATAAACAGAATATTGCACTTCGCCTCGCTGCTTGCTTGACGGCCATGGGACAAAGGCCAGGTATTAGAAAAGCGTTCAAAACCTACGAAAACAAGATCCAATGAAAATGCGGGACATCGCCTCAATATGTGGGACGCGGAAAAGGGATTAAAATGCTGGGCGCACATGGGACAGCTGCTCAACCTGGTGTGTGTGTGTTTAACCCTGCAAATGTTGTTGGTCAATGGCGTTTGCAAACGACGTTATAGGCCAAAGTAAAATAAATTCAAATTTGTATATTAAAGCAGCTAAAGTATGTATGGTTGATAAGGGTGTGGGTGTGTGTGTGTGTGTGTGTGTGGGGGGGGGGGGTTACAACAGGTTTACAGTGTCATATTTCAAACAGACAGGGAACTCCAGTGAAACTGTCAGGGGTGAATTTAATGCACGTCAGTGAATTATAACCCACCAAGCTCTAGATGTTATGCAAAGCCAATAAAATAGAAGGCATGTTCATTATTCCAAGCACAATGATCACAATAGAGACATCCGTTTGGTCAGTTTAATCTGTAGACTTTATGTCTTAAGGTTTGTTTATAGGATAAACCACCAAGACCATGTGCCACACTCGTAACCACACCGAATATAAGAAAGACCAGATCACGTTTATGAGGCCAAAGATCTATTGATTGAGTCAATGAAATGTGGGTGTATCACAGGTCTTCATCTTTCTCATCTGTCAGACCACTTCTCCCAAGGCTATCTTCCACAAACGTGCATCTTGTTGCTGGTTTTTACATATTGTGCTGCATTCATCACCATGACGGCAATTACCCTGAAATAAAATGTTACATTAGAAGATAATGGCTGCCATTTACACTAGATGCCAGATTAATACAGTATATTACAAAAGGCCAATGTGAAGTATGCTCTCATAAAAGCTTTTAGAAGATCAACTAGTACATTTAACAAGAACTTTGTAAGAAAATGGTACAAACAAGATAAATAACCAACTACAAACATATTTATTTATTAAGGCCCCAGTTAGAACTTAATCATGTTGGAAAAAGAACTTGTTTAGTGTTGACATACTCAGAATTGATTAACCAATATTAATTATTAGTAGGTAGGAGGTTTTTTTTTTTTCAAGTCCTGAAGACTGATACAAGTACATGTTAACAGCAAGACTACACATTCATGGCCCAGACTCCGTCGCCTAGGTTACCTAGGGGCCATACTGTGAGGAGCAGACAGAATGCAAAATGTAATGTTTTAAATGTTTTACTTAAGTATAACTAAACTCTCCTTGAGCTAAGCCAAATATATAATGCTATGTTTTTATTTTATTGTTGATTATTAAGTAATTAAGTGTTCTTTCCTTTCTTCATGTGTACCTTTAAAAACAGACTTAGACGTTATGTGATCAAATCTGATTTCTAAGTCAAGAGTAGAGGCACACCCGTAAACACTCCCCTTTTAGACTAGGGTCCCTCCTGCCTTCATTCCTCAAAGTTGAAATGAAACACAAACATTAGTTTGCTTAATTTAAAATATGAAGTCCCACTATAACAAATAATTATAGGGTAAACACCGTCAGTGAAACAGGATTAAAAATAACAACTTATGTAAATAACATTTTTCAAACATGCGTGGCACCATTTTGTCCTACCGTCAAACGTGACGTCACTTGGTTGGTTGGCTTCTCCAGTCCTATCTGACTCCTAGTTAAATCTACGAACGGCACTGACTAACAAGGACAGTCAAACTAAGAATTGATATAAGACTGGTCATTCTTGTACTGCTCCTGGATGCAGCAATGTTTTTCATAGCCCAAAACAATATAAAATTGTCCACTTACTAATATACATACTGTATTGGCTACACTGCACGAAAACAAACTCCTCCAGTTAGCTGTGACGCTAGGGTTTGTGTAGCGAGAACTTTGTAAACAGTGACAGTGAGGAGATGGTTTCAGTACTGGCAATTTGCCAAACAAGCAAGTCTGACCTGACGTTGCTCTAAAGGTGTTTGACTTC
>JAODLL010045987.1:0-20096 GCA_026546735.1 Forbesichthys agassizii | reverse complement strand
CTGTCTGGCTCTCATGGCCCTGGTGGTGTTTGTAGGTGTCAAGTAAGTCCTCCCCCCTCCCTCCCCCCAACACACACACACACACACACACACACACACACACACACACACAGTTTGTTTGAAGTAGCCCTGTCCATGGTCAAACACATCTGAGGAGTGGATAAAGCAAGGTGAAATATAAATCTCAAACTGTAAAGCCCTACGAATGACTTATTTTGCAACATGACGTATTGTCTAAAAGTTACTGAACTACCTGGAATATCTTAGAAAAACATGATTTACTATTCATTCATTCATACTATTTAAACGGACACATACACATCACATCACAGACGCTTAAAAGATTCAGTGCCTTTTTTACATCGATACAATGAAGTGTTCACATGCACACTGCAGATGGAAATACCATACACTGGATGTTACTTTTTTTTTTAGTAAATCACATATTAAATGTACAATTCCTATTTTTTTATAGGTATGTGAACAAACTAGCCCTTGTGTTTCTGTCCTGCGTTGTTCTGTCAATCATGGCAGTTTATGCTGGAGTTATTAGAACTATCATCCATCCCCCAGATTTTCCGTAAGTGGCAAAGTTAAAGTTGTGTAACTGCATAAATGTGTATTTGAGCTGCAACAAAAAAAAAAAATAAGACTGCACTGTGATCAGCCACAGAAATGCAGAAATGCATAAACATCTTGGCATTTTGTTGGGCTTAGCTTACATTTAGCTTGCAATAGCTGACTATACCTTTAACTCCAAAATAATACTTTATACATACTTTATAGTAAATCCTTGTAAATCCTTCAAAGATGGATTTATAAAGGCAGTGTCTTGATTTTGTTATGAGAAATATTGTTTTAGACAAGGTAGAGCTTAAAGTATCCACCTCTCATAGAACCCTTGTTCTCCACAGTATCTGTATGCTGGGAAACCGTTCACTAAACAACCTGAACGTCACATCGTGCCTCAAGACGGACCTCCGGCCCCTCTTCTGCAACGGCTCGCACCAGAACGCCACTTGCGATGACTACTTTATGCTAAACAACGTGACAGAGATAGCAGGAATACCAGGGCTACTCAGTGGCGTGATCAAAGGTGATTATAGGAATAACGACAATAATAACAATGTTTTGTGTGTTTCTTCTTTCCTGGTATTACATTTATCCAAATATATATATATATATATATATATATATATACACACACACATATATGATATTACTAAATATCTTCTTGACACCTAACTGTATTTGTCCTCCTGTACACTGGGTACAAAACAAATCCTTCAGTTTTCCAAAACATATTCCAAAACATATGTGTCGAATTAGGTGATGTTTGAAGTTGGTTGGTGTGTGTGTGTGTGTGTGGGGGGGGGGGGTGGGGGTGGGTAGACAATCTCTGGAGTGAATACGGCCCAGCTGGTATGCTGGTGGAGAGGCGAGACCAGCCCTCTGTCCCAGTTCCGGACAACTCCAAAGACTTTGACAAGCCGTACGTCTTCAACGACATCGCCACCTACTTCACTCTGCTGGTGGGAATCTACTTCCCCTCGGTCACAGGTAGAGCACTGACCTCCCCCCCTTCCCCCTCCTGTGCTCTTGTGGCGCTGGCATCCGTCTTCATGGACACGCGTTGTGTGTTTCAGGCATAATGGCTGGTTCCAATCGGTCAGGTGACCTGCGAGATGCCCAGAGGTCTATTCCTGTGGGAACTATACTGGCCATCGCCACCACCTCCTTCTTCTGTATCCTCTGTGCTTGTCTGGTCCTTATTGTATGGTTTTCATGTTACCATGTGTACCGTTAGACTCCTAGGTTTCTGCCTTGACCTCGGTGCTAGACATTTCCTGCGTGGTGTTGTTTGGGGCTTGCATCGAGGGCGTGGTGCTGCGAGACAAGTAGGTTTTATAAAATCAGCACTATTTCTATTTTCTGTTGTGTTTATTAAATTAGAATCCGACTATGAATATGAAAACATTAGGCTGTCAAGGATACCAATATTAACTTATCTTGTCTTGTAATGATTCTGAGTACTTGTTAGATTTATGTTGAGAACGAGATCCCCATATTCCTATGTTTGTAATGTGTATAGTTATGGTAATAACCATAACTATATGGCCTACTATATGGCATGGTATGGCCAACCATACCATGCAGCAAGTTATAAACACATCTACATTATGTCCACAGTTTACATTTGGATGTCCTCTACATTTTTGTCCATTGGTTACCAGCATGATACAGAATGTATCTTTATTGCCCACCACGGTAGACATTTTTTAGAAAAAGCATAGTTAGTAAAACAAACACATGGACAAGACCACATTACACATTAGAAATATATCACGGCATT
The DNA here is from genome assembly GCA_026546735.1 of Forbesichthys agassizii. Classification (NCBI taxonomy): domain Eukaryota; kingdom Metazoa; phylum Chordata; class Actinopteri; order Percopsiformes; family Amblyopsidae; genus Forbesichthys; species Forbesichthys agassizii. Next base: position 17,743 of record JAODLL010045987.1, on the reverse strand, counting down.
GTCTGGCTTAAATATCTTCAGTCACTTTGAGTTGAGAATATTGATAGATGACGGACTTCTAATTTTTTAGTTGCCAGAATGTCTATGTACCTCCTTCAGGAGCTCATAGGCTCAAAGAGGATGAGGAGAGGATGGGAGCTATATGCCAGGCTACTCTAACTATTAATCATCTACATAGAAAGAAATGACAAACTATTAGCAGCTTTTCGCAGTCTATGTTTGACTTTATTAGACAGACAGACTTTATTTCCCCAAGAGGATTTGTCTTGGACACAAAAACTGCTGTTAAGATACATGCATGCATACATACATACATACATACCGTACATACATTTACATTGGTAGCATTAATGAAACAATTGCCTGATATTCCCATGTCCCACAAACATTTGCACAGTATTGTACATTCCACCCGTTTTTAGCAGATATGCTAAAGGTAACTGAAATGTTCATGAGTCATGTGAATCAGCACGTTATACCAAATCTGTGTGTAATCTGGGTCTGTGTTTGTCCTTATTTCTAGATTTGGTGATTCCGTAAAGAAAAATCTTGTAATTGGAATACTGGCGTGGCCGTCTCCATGGGTGATCGTGATTGGCTCGTTCTTCTCCTGCTGTGGGGCGGGGCTTCAAAGCCTCACTGGCGCCCCGCGTCTACTGCAGGCGATAGCGCGAGACGGCATCATACCGTTTTTACAGGTGTGTTTACTGTCAATGCAAATACCTAATGCTGATTTGAGACCAGTGTGGTCTTATGTAAGGACCTGTGTTTGTTAAATGTATTTAAGGAGGTAAAATTAGGCATTTATATGTCCTAGCTAGTTTTCATCTGTAGTCCCTGGCAGGTATTTGGCAGGTAGATGGCCACCACCAGAGCTGGCATAGTCTGTTTTCCATGCAAGTCCCATGAAGTTCAGTGTTGACCTCCGTCAAACACCCTCAGCTCAGCTTTCAGCTTCTTTTCCCAGCTCTGCTCCCAGCAGAGTTCCCTTTCAGTTGAAAACAGTCTAATAGCGCTTTTCCACTGCTGGTACCAGCTCGCCTCTACACGCTTTAGGGAGCTTTTCCATTGTATAGTATCAGCTTAACTCGACTCTACTCGTCTCAGCAAAGGTCTTTTTCCACTGCAGATAGTACTCAGTTGTAGCTGGTCGCCATAGCGACGCTGCTGTTCGAACAACTCCTGCAGTAGATCGGTAGTCATTGAAAATGTATTATTAATTTATTTATTTTGGAACATGTCCCTTGTTGGAATGACTCGGTAGCCGTGTGCAGCCAACAGTTCATAGACATCTTGGCCAACCTTCACTTAACGTGAATTGCCCTGTCCAGCACTAACTAGATAACATTATGCCGCTGACAACCGAGAACAGTCTGCACTTCCTCAGTTGATCACAGCGTGGTTTTGTGTAAATAGATGAATGTAGATAAAAGGTAAATAAAAAGCTGCGACTGCTTTAGTAGTTTGCCGTTTGTCTGTGTTGCGCAATGGCGATTTAATCAAATCAGTAGTCTGCATTGTCACATTTTGGTATCGCCTCAGCTCGCTTGGAACCTCCACAGAGCAGGTACTAGAAAAAGTACCAGGTACCAGGCACTATCCCACATTTTTGATCAATGGAAAAGCAAAAAAGGGCGAGTTGAGCTGGTAACACACAGTGGAAAAGCTCCCAAAGCGAATAGAGGCGAGTGGATGTCAGTTCTCTCTTGCTGACTAATTAGAGGGGTCGGGACATAACGATATCATGGTTTACCATATTACCTTTACCGAGCACTTGAGAGAGGGGCTCAATATTAAGTTGTGGGCACTGGAAACAAAAACATATTTGGTCAACACATGCCCCTCCTAACTCTCTTTAACCTGTTATGTGAACTATGTTTGTATTCCCCATTCAGGTGTTTGGCCATGGTAAATATAACGGAGAGCCCACCTGGGCTCTGTTGCTGACAGTTGGGATCTGCGAGATCGGAATACTTATTGCTTCACTGGACGCTGTGGCGCCCATTCTCTCCATGTAAGCGCTTTGATGTAGCTACGAGTGTTGTTCATTGAACATAGAAACTGAACTCTTGCAAACTGCAGTTACTGAAAAGAACCAAGCACAATGAAGGTGTCAGTTGACCACACCCCCACCCCACCCCTGCCCTTCACTAACACGGACAGCTAAATTGGAATTGTCAGGGGCCTGTCACTTAAGATAGGTATTTACATGCCAACACAGTCTTGAGAAAAGATTGAACGACTAATTTAAAACGCCTGTCTGCGCGTAAGATGGGCTTTAAAGGCAACAGACCAGATGCTGCTGTCTTTACTCATTCATTTCAAACTTGTTTTGTCCTCTATGATACATCTAACTGGTATCATCATAATATGTCTTCTTTGCATATGAATGAACAGGGCATGTGTTTCATCCATCTCTCCGGTGTGTGTGTAGGTTCTTCTTAATGTGCTATCTGTTTGTTAACCTGGCCTGTGCCGTTCAGACCTTGCTGCGAACCCCCAACTGGAGACCTCGTTTCAAGTTCTACCACTGGTAACATTACAATATTTACACCGGTGTGACTTGATGTTGTATCACTCAAACAAAGGAAGACTTTGTCAGCTTATAATGCCAATGCTTTAGTTAGACACACACGTGACCCTATATTATTCAATAAATATGTCTTTGATAGTTATGATCCAGTAATATAATATATTAACACATTTTGTACATTTTCATCTTGATGCACATATTTTATGTGTGTGTGTGTGTGTGTGTGTGGGCGTGCGCGCGTGCGTAATGCTCATGTTGTATAACATCAAGTCATGTATTCCAGGACCCTGTCCTTCCTTGGCATGAGCCTGTGTCTCTCCCTTATGTTCATCTGCTCCTGGTATTATGCCCTGGTCGCCATGGTGATTGCAGGCTGCATCTACAAGTACATTGAGTACCAAGGGTGAGCCGCGAGCCGCGAGTTGCTGATTTTACCCAAGAAGATACGTTATTTCCAAAGTTACGCTTTGGTAACTAAGGAGTTAAGGACAGCAGGAGTGAACACAGTTTTAAAATGCACAGTATGTAATAAGTAGAATACTATATAAAACCAGTGTTTTACTGTAATTAGACTAATTCTTAACATTTGTAGCAATTAAGCAGCTGTAGTAGTGGAGCATGGCGCCCTCTGGTGGTCATTGCATGGGTTTTTATCATATGCTGCACGTCCTGTATGTGGAGTGCAGACAAATCCTCATACTCAATCCTGACCTCTTGACCTCAGGGCAGAGAAAGAGTGGGGAGATGGCATCCGGGGTCTGTCTCTCAACGCAGCGCGATACGCCCTCATCCGCCTGGAGGAGGCGCCGCCACACACCAAAAACTGGCGGTGAGCACTGAGGTTCTGCATGTGCGTGTGTGTGTGTGTGAGAGATGTGGCAGACGCAGAGTGTCCAATAACCTCATCCCTTCCCTCCCGTTCCCCGTCCAGACCCCAGGTGCTGGTGCTGTGCAAGCTGAACCCAGAGCTGAAGGTGAAGCACCCGCGCCTCCTCTCCTTCACCACCCAGCTGAAAGCGGGCAGAGGCCTGACCATCGTGGGCTCCGTCCTGGAGGGCACCTACATGTGCAGGGGCAAGGACGTCAAGACAGGCGAGCAGGTTGGCCAAGGGGAATGAAGGGAGGGGCCCGACCATTTAAACCCTTGTAAATTATTGGTTCTCCACCTTGTCTCTCTATCACACCTGATTCAAATTAATGGCTCGTTATCAGGTTTCAGAAGCCTGATAACGAGCCATTCATTTGAGTCAGGTGTGTTGGAGCAGGAAGACATCTATTACATGCAGGTCAGGGGGTCCCCAGGACCAATTATTGCAAGCTAATTGTAAGCTAATACACTTCTTGTCAAATTAACCAAATACGGTATCTCCTCTAGCTTACCCGTTCTCTGTGCGTGTTGGAAGAAAATGATCTGGTACTTCCACACAGCCTCCACACTGACTCCGTATATAGGAACATAAATAAAGTGGCAAACACCACAACGACAAAGCCGTTTGATTTGAGTTTGAACTTAGCAAGCATTCTCAAGAATAACTTACACTGCCTTTAAGTCACATAAGACCTCAGGGTAGAAGATTTTCGTGACTACGGCACAACATTTATTCCAGTTACTGGGTAACACAAGGACACATGAACATTGTGCTTGCTGCAACATCGGTCAAACAAAGTGTTTCTCGAATCAGAATCTAAGTGTTTCTAGAATCAAGTATAGTCTTTGATCGATGTTGTGATATTCTTGTGTCATATTATTACATGGCAATCACAAGCGGATTTTAAGAATACTGCTGTGTTTCCCTCAAAAGATAATTGTATACTTCTGTTGTTCATATTGTGCTGTTTATGGTTCACAGCTGATTTATTTTTGTAACTACTACTATTTAATTCATGTTTTTCTGTTAAATGTAATTTTAGTTTTCTGCTGCCGTTCTGTTATGCATTAGTTTTTAAGCGTATTAAGTATTATTCTAATGCCGACCACCAATGAAAACGATGCTCGTTCTAGAACTTGAAGGCGGCCATGTCTGAGGAGCGCACCAAGGGGTTCTCCCACGTGGTGGTCTCCTCCAACCTGCGAGACGGCTTCTCCATCCTCATCCAGGCCGCGGGGCTGGGAGGCATGAAGCACAACACGGTGCTGATGGCCTGGCCCCTGGACTGGAAGCAGGCCCAGGACTCCTACCCCTGGAAGAACTTCATAGGTGCGGAGCGGCTCATACGACACGCTTGACAATATACAATAACTACACTCCCATTAGTGACGGCTGGGTCTGCTTTACAGGGTCTTGTGGTCGATATTGTAAACACTGACAGTAACTATGTGAAGATGTAGTGGAGTAGTTGTGTTCTGAGCAGAGAATGACATCACATTCCCTCTGTGTGCTGCGAGCTGAGCTCCTCCTGTAGTTATGTGTGTACATACATATGCATGTTAGTGTGCGTGTGTGTGTGTGTGTGTGTGTGTGTGTATGTGTGTGTGTGTGTGTGATTCACAAGGCATATGCTTGGGTCTGAGGTGCTGCTTGTGACATCAAGAGGCAGAACATGTCATCGAGAGACACACCAAACACTGCAAAAGTGCTTTTCCGATCGGAATGAAGCCCAGCATGGAAATATTTAGAAATAAAGCGATGTAAAACTGGAAAATAAGAAGGTACATGATGTTGTGTCTCTCTCTCCAGAGACTGTGAGGGAGACGACATCTGCACACCTGGCTCTGCTTGTCGCCAAGAACGTTGACAGTTTCCCGGCCAACCAAGAGCGCCTGAAAGAGGGAACCATCGACGTCTGGTGGATTGTACATGACGGGGGACTACTTATGTTGCTGCCCTTCTTACTCAGGCAACATAAGGTGTGTGTGTGTGCGCGTGCGTGCACGTGTCTATGCACATTTATTTATTATGGAATATAGTTAACCTCTGAAATTGCCGCATTTTCCTCACGGCTCAGTGAAGGAGGTTGACTTGAATATAAAACTTTATTTACACAGGTTACTTTACATTGCTAAGACCCTTTAAATAGCTGAGTAAATGACAATTTGCTCACCCTCCCCCCCATGCTGATTCATGGTAAATCTGCTGAACTCTGGACTTAATAAACACACTCTGTTATTGCGATATGTTTCTCAGAGGAAGATTGAGGGAAGGCGTTAGGGTATGCATAGGGAAACCTAAGCATGTAATGTGTTAATATGCACTCCTCTGTTCGTGTCCAGACTAGCCTGTACGTTCTAAAGCAGCCTCACACAAACGTTGTTTTTCAGAGTCGGTGCCCTCCCATGCCATACATGACTTGTGCTCTTCTTTACTGCCCTTCTCTACTCCTCTCTGTACACCTCTCTCTACTCCTCTCTGAGGCTAACGCCACTCACTTCCCCTCCTTCCTACAAGATCACAACCTTTCGTTGACGGGGAACATTTGAGAAGCACACGGAGATTGTGGTGCTCTGGAGTGCTTCTCAACACAATCTGGAGGGAATTTTAATCAGCCATCCTTTTATCTAAGGCCTTTTGTTCATAAATATGTAAATATTTCCCTCCTTTTTTTAATCTCTCCATCCAGGTGTGGAGGAAATGCAAGATGCGCATTTTCACCGTGGCCCAGATGGACGACAACAGCATCCAGATGAGAAGGACCTTCAAATGTTCCTGTATCACCTGCGCCTGGATGCGGAGGTGGAGGTGGTGGAGATGGTGAGCCTTTGTATTACCTCCTGTTTCATCCTGCTCTGCTACTGTGCTGCTATTTTCATAAGCCTTGTTAGGGGGCATATCAGTGATGTGCATTGTAGTACCACACACTGCCACTGGGGAAATCAAAGGGGAGCAAAGTTATGTGGAGATAGGTATATTACATTGACTTATGGGGTAGTATATGTTAACAATGCTATTGAATTGAAGCTCCAGCCAGCTGTCAGGTCTTCTTTGGCGGTAATGAACGGGACAATATTTGTTTTGTCTCCAGAATTGCCCTGTGTGGCTGTCTCTCTCTCTCTCTCTCCCTCTGTGGAACCTTCCCAAGGTTTACTCTGTGGGGTTTTTAATGGACGTTTGCTCTTTGCGATGGGGAAGGAGCAGGTTGAGGGCGTGTTGTTTATCTCCATGTGAAATATGGGCAGTAAAACCCTTTGAGACTGTGATGTAATTACGGGCTACATAGATAAACCTGAGTGGAAATAAACTTGCCTTGAATATGTGTTGCGTTCTATGTGCCCATTTTCCACCTCTGTACCCCAGCATGAGAGTGATATATCGGCCTTCACCTATGAGAAGACCCTGGTGATGGAGCAACGGTCTCAGATGCTCAAACAGATGCAGCTATCCAGAACAGAGAGGGAGAGAGAGGTACAGTATAAAAGACAAGATCATCTTTTCTTGGAGCCACACTGACTGAATACCACACCGTACATACTTTTATACATTCACAAATGAACGGTAAAGAAAAATACATATGTGCAAACCCCAAATACGAGCACACCAGGCACCTTATAAAGTAGAACATTTGTAAGAAACTTACAGTATAGAGCAAAATTAAGTCATAACGATTTTATATACATAGCTGGGAACTGCTAGCCTGGTTACCAGGCTACAACTGTTTTTATCACCTCATCTAGCTCAACCACCATTTGGAAACACGCACGACTTCAACGTCATCGCACTTGCCCACCCCGATTGGACCGCCAGCAGGGTGGCTGTGAAAACATTCATGCATTAATTAACAGGGTTTCCAGCAGACTATAATCTCAGCTAAAACAAATTGATCTGAGAGCAATAGTTGGGCGGAGCCAGGCTAGCAAACTATAGTAACTGTAGGCTAGGGGAACAATAACCGTAATACCCTTGCGTTGTTTTTGACGTGGTCGAAGGCTTCCCTGGTCTGTGTTTTATGGCGTTGACCTTTGCACTCTTCCTCCGACTTAATGCTTGCACTGTAATTGGACCACCGGGGCTCAGATCCATAGCATCACAGATGAGTCTCGTGGCTCCGTTAAGAGGAGGAGGGCATCGATAGCAGGCATCCTCTCCACGCACACCCCGCAGGTTCCCAGGACATGCAGACCAGAGGAGGAGGCTTTGGTGGGCAGATGGCATCTAATGACCCCAGAGTAGCTGCTCCATCAGGCCATCGCTTCATTTATTCTCTCCATCACGGCTCTGGCTCACTCGTTTAGCCAGGTTTCCACAATCCCTGTGGGGACAATTCAGCTAATGGGATGATGGCAGTGGCCAGGGTTCCACCAGTACAAACAGCCATCATAGGTAACACAATAACAGCAGATATGAATAAGGATACAATCAATTCAATCTAATGGAAGCCAGTATGAGAGAGCCAGCCTCTGGATTATGTACTGTATATGTCATATAGATATATACATACAGTAACTGTATTAGTTTTATTGTGCAATAATGATGTAAACCTAATAGCATACAATGCTTTATATGTACTGTAGTAAAGCATTAGGATTTAGAGGGGCTGTCATCCCAAAATGTCAGCTGATAATTGCTCTGGTCCTGTCGTGTTCATAAGATTCCCATTCCTACAGTATTAGTTTTGTATTACCTAATGCCTCGGTCACACTGAATATGTTGAATGATCCATTATAACTCTCATATGCTACTTTGTCTTGCACCATATAAACAACCTTTTCAATATGGGTCTCAATGTGGACTAGATAACATACAGATTTAATTTCGACATTCAATTTACTTATTATGTGCTTACAATTTAAGCACATAGGAACAGAAGATTAGTCCCTAATCTCAAACAAAGACACTTTATTTTCATTGCACCTTGATAGAAATCCATATTTTTATTAAGACAATTCAGAAAATTTAACATAACAGTGCCTCAAAAAATATTTCTTAATTCAATAATTCATAAAGAATGAAACTCGAAGGTAACACATTAGGAAATTTGGTGTCACCATGGCATAACCCCACTTAGAGACATAAACAAGATCAGTGCTATCTAGATAACATAACAATGCAAAGATTTAGCGTTTAGCATTGTTAGGGCCCGATCACACGCTCTAGAAACGTGTCGCTAGCAAAACCATTGTTATACTATGGTACAGAGCGACTGGCATGTGCTTTTTTATAGCGCCGCGCCTCGCGTTTTTTAGACGCGCTTAAAAATTAAAATATCCTCAACTTTTCAGCGCAAGGCGCGGAGTCGCGCTGTTCGTCAATGTAACAGTTGGCCCAGGCAGCCGTTCTCTTTGGCACAGGCAGCGCGTCTCTGTGTGATCGGGGGTTTATCAACGCACTTTTGAAGCGGCCGCGCCTTTAGCGACGCGTCTCGTGTGATCAGGCCCTTAATGTGTTGTTAGTAGTAGCAATGCAGTGATGTCTCTTGTTTGTCCAGCCCACTGTGGTACTGCAGCGTTTACATCTCACACACGTCAGAGAGATGTTGCAGTATTTATGCTGCATTCACACAGACGGTAGACTGCAAACACTTTCTCGACGGCACGGCATAAAAGTCCAACGGAATGGAAGTTGCTATGGCGATGTCTCATTGATTACAAATAATTTATGTATTTAAGCGCAACTCCATCCATTTTCAGCCGCTTATCCAGAGTCGGATTGTGACGTTTTATGCAATTATTTTTTGTATTGTATCTAGTTAGCTAACGTTTACATGAGCTTAATCTTTCCAGAATTTACACTTAAGCGTTGAATCAATGAGGGCTGGACAAGAAAGTGTCTTTTCTGCCAGTAGACTGCTGTTTGGAGTGTGTTTTCTACAAAAGTTTACAATTCAGGCTTCACTGCTATACAGCTAGGAGCTCAGTAGAATTCGGAGCAGGACTATGGATCTAGAATTGCTGCCAAACTCTGTTTGGCAGCAATTAGAGTGTTTCTACCTTTCTGCCGGTAACATCCAGGCTGTCATATCTTCTAGGCCCAGCTTATCCATGACCGCAACACAGCATCTCACTTAGCGATGAATGACAAGGACGGGGCAACCAGTCCAGACCGCGTACATATGACCTGGACCAAGGACAAGCTTGTCCACGAAAGGAACAGGAATAGAGAGGCCAACATGGGTGTTAAAGACATCTTCAACATGAAACCGTAGGTCTTACTTTATTGAGCCAATTAATGAAGGTCTAGGCTGTGCTAGTTTACTTTAAAATCACTACTCACAGATTGATGCACCCAAAACCACAACTAAACACACTGCAGATAATCCTGCTATAAAATCCAGCATTGCATACCTTATGCTGACATAAGGTATGTTTTGCATGCTGGTACCAGCATACCCCGACATACCATGCCGTTTTCTGGTGTACCAGCATCCCATGCTGGTTGCTGGTGTGCTGGTATACCAGCACTACTCCAGCACTAACCAGTATGAACTAGTCTGGACCAGCATGGAATTCATGCTGGATTTTATTTAGCAGGGAAAGGCTGTGATGCACTACATGAACACTGATTTAGGGCAATATGATAGATTAAAACAATGAATTATTGATTATTACCTCATATTAACTGTGTGCTTTTTCCCCTCCTTCTAGAGAATGGGAGAATCTGTAAGTCCCCTTTGCATTCCATCTTTAATTGTTTAGAGGTTCCTACACGTTTTAAGAAAGCGTGCATGTCGACCTGACTCCTCTTGACTTGTTTTTCATCTATCCATTGCTAATACCTGCTCTTTGTGGTTGTATTTGTCTGAAAGAGCATGGTGTTGTGTTCCCCTTGTTTACCTTCATGTATATGTAACCTGCTTGTGGTTCTGCTCAGCAATCGGTCCAATGTGCGGAGAATGCACACGGCGGTCAAGTTGAATGGCGTCGTGGTCAAGAAATCCCGTGACTCCCAGTTGGTCTTGCTCAACATGCCGGGACCACCGAAGAACAAGGAAGGGGACGAGAACTGTATCCTTACCATGGATGTGTTATTTACTCCAGCGCTCAGGCCGGCTAATGCGCTTTCCACTTAAGCAGGGGAGTATGCGTGTCAGACGTGCGCACGGCTGTTGTTTGGTATATTTTGTGTGTGTGTGTGCACGTGCATTTGTCGCTTTATCTTTCCCTAACCAGCATTTGTCTCAGATATGGAGTTCCTTGAGGTTCTGATGGAAGGCCTAGACCGTGTCCTATTGGTCCGTGGTGGAGGTCGGGAGGTCATTACGATCTACTCCTAGCGCAGGCAGGCCTCCGATGGCCTGGAACTGGCCCCGGGAAAGAGGTCGGCTGGGATTGGGTGGGACAGTCCTTGGAGGCGGGTTATAGGAGCGTGACAGGAACTGCTCTCCACTGCCTCGGTGGCAGCAGCAGGAAGGAGATGGCATCAACATCTGTTGAGCACAACCTTTGAGGGTGTGCCTGTTGTATGGGCTGTAGAGAACAATGCACTGGACCCTGCTCTCCTGGGTCTACCAGAGGTATTGTGCTCCCTACCATCTCAATAACAGCCACATAGCTCTAAATAGACTGTCGTCAGCCTTTCCTCGCGTATTGAAAGGAGCTTTGAAAGGGATATGCATTGGAATTACTTTTTAACTATTAATTTTAAACTATATGTATATATGTATAACTATATGTATATCTTTGATGAATGGTGCCATTGAAGACGTCTTTCCATCGTATGCTATGTTTGTGTCAATATACTGTACATACAGTAAATGTAATCATTTAATACAACTTTCACCCATCACTGTAGAATTAGAATAGAGCCAAACGATCATTTATGTAAGGCAATATACAGTATAGCTTACTATGAACAGTGGCTTGATTCCAAAATGAATATTGTGCATTGCTCTTGAATGCTTTCAGAAAACAAAAATATTCAGGCTATAGGGTGAAGGTGTTTAAGTGTATTTGTCAGAAAACATACTGTATTATTCACTTATTTATGCAAAGCAGCGATCATCTTGCAATTTGAAGCCATGTAAGAAGGCATCAGAAAAGCCATCAGAATTCATTATAGTATTTATGGTATTTAAAATGACCGCCTTTATAAAGTGCTATTTTTAGATTGGTTTGACTAACGAGCTTGATGCTCGATTAAACATATTTGAATGTTCTCTGTCATGCTAATGCCTTTAGCATGAATTAATCAATACTGTATATTTCAAACCAAGACCACTGGTGAGATTGTTTAAATGGATTAAGTAGCATTAAGGATTAAATGTATTTTTGTGTTATAGATTTGGTTTGATTTTTTTTTTTTTATGCCTTTTTCAATTTTGAGCACAAATTCAAGGAACATAAGATATCACTATCTGTCAACTCAGCGTGAGCATTGATAAGATGAAGGATGGATATTTATTTAAATGTGTTGGCTGACTATACAATATGACGCACATACTGTATTTTCAGTGGTGAAAGATAATGTGGAGTAAACAGTAAACCTGTAATTGATGTATTGTGTTAGGTGCAGTCTGCTTTATGTGGTTTTTGAAAATGTAAACCTTGTCTGTCCTGTAAGCTTAGCGATATATATGCCACTATCGGTAATACTAATTATTTGCATATGTTCAGCATACCGTATATACGGTATGCAATGTTAATGTATATCATGTAATTATTTTTGAAAGATGAGTCCAGCATAATTTTCTATTTTTTTTTCTAATAAAAAAAGAAAAGTTAAAATTGTACAATGTGTTTCTTCTAACAAGCATTGCCAAGGTAGCCGTATACTGCAGCTCTTAACTCAGAAGCTGAACAAATCCATTGTGGTAAAAAAAAGTATTAAAACAATCACAGAGCGCTGTTGCTTTGGTCCAGATAAGTCGGCCGCGAAGAACATGACCATTTATTTCATTAAATTACTTTTGCTGTTTTTTTAATAGTTTGTACTGATTAGTTGTTCTTCACACAGATGTACAAAGTCAAATATGCTATCCTTGAATTTAAAATGCAATAAAATTGGTTATTTTCACAATGGTTTAAAATCCTTTGTCTGTCACTTGCTAACGATTAGAATTAAATGCACGGTTTAAATGTTTCTCAGTGATCTGCAGTGATGTCTGGAGCAGTCTTCGATGCTATTGCATACAGTAGGGTCATCTTAAACATTATTTTACAATTTACAATAGTGCTCAAGAAGCGTTTTTCACTTTCAAGAACTGGGACATTTTGACGCAAGGCCAGTGTAAATATCATGAGGACAGGTTCTGATATATGATGAAATGCAATTTAACATGTTTCTGTGTTGCCAAAAGACAACCTTTAGATGATATTATTTTAGATTAAACATTGCCATTGTACGAGACAATAACCAAAATTCTTTTGGCATAGTTCCTATGTGACCTAGAACCGTTTTAATGGAACATATGTAGCCTAATCTGAGGAAAGTCCAAGACAAATTATGCAGTCTTTGTCACTTAACATTTGCCATTTGGGCTAATATGAAAATATTGTCTTTAAAATGTCCACTAAGGGTGTAACACTGGGTTATCCACACTATAAAAACTCTGATAATATTGCTGTCATTCTGGTCATTGGCTTTTTTGTAGGCCTACTATGTTTGACCTATAGTTTCCAATGGATCACTGTTAAAGGGCTAATTGCAGTCCATTATTGATTCCAATAGCAAACTATACTATATTCTTTGTTTTACCTTGTGTTCCCATTTACAGTCAGAGCTGTGTAGAAACACCAGATTATATTTTCAGATAGTGGATAGTGAGCGAGTGCTTACACTTGCACCCTAGTGCATATCAAGGTGCTAGGGTGGTGTATCATGTCCAACAATAATATGTTATCCATTAAAAAGATCCTTTTTTTTAACTATCATAGATATTTCTTAGTAATCAAATTAGCTATGTATCTGTTCTACTGGTTTTTGGCATGGTTTGTAATAACATTCAATACATTCCTCTGGTTAAATCTCAGTAACTATAATCCTGATAATCCTGATCTTGACGGTTGATGTGTCACTTATGTAACTGCTGACAAACATATATTTATCAGATGGACCTGGACAAATATTTTCCTGTTCATCTTCACATGGTTTGATTCGGTCACCTCACCACCACACACAACAAAATGTGGATCCAATCCCTGGATACACTACTCTGATGACTTTCTGCAGGCAAAACAAGAAAACACTGCATCTTTTAACACATTATTGTTTCCCTGAATGGGAAGCCTGTCTTCCATCCAGAGAACACACAAAAAGACAGTGACCACTAATGTCAGAGAATGAAAACCTTCAACAAAGGAATATAAGAAAGTAAAGTGTACACTGAAGGTTTTACTGTGTTATGTGGGTATTTCAAACGTAGAAAACGTCTTATTTCATATGGGTTACACATTCCTTCAGTTGTTTGGTGATTTTTTAACAACTTAGTACATTTTAACTTTAGTAGGTGTTTTTTTAAATATGCAATAAGAGTTTGCCTATTCTATTCGTCCTGAAGTTTATATTGCCATCCAGTGGTGTAGATGGAGAAATACATGGCTGCATGGTCCACATTTAACAAAACAAATTGAACATTGAACAAGCTAATAATACAATTTAATTTGTATGTTTACCAATTCAGCTTTTGTCTAAACACTATTTATAGCAGCTTTACTCATTTAGGTAAAGACTAAGAATTGTGTTTGAAATGGTAGGTACAGCAGATTAATCCTATCTTTTAGAAGAGCTCAGATGATTGTTGTGTATCTCTGACTGCTTTAAACAGACCTGTCTCCAGGCCTCTATATCACTTAGACTGGAGTTACTCACACTCCTGCGACTTAAAGCTTAGATAACTATCCAGTCAAATTTGATTGAGATGTAGTACAATGACCGCAGTTTTAACATGTCAAGATCTCAACACCTTTTCTAGACCAAGGGTTCTCAAACTTTTTTCTGTCAGGACCCACCTAGAGAGGACTAATATATTTACAGACCCACCAAACACCAAGTAGGCTACGGTAATGTCAATTTCAAAAACATATACATTTTATGCGTGTGTATGCATAAAGGTCTGGCACACCTGTGTGTGCTAAACGTATTATTTTTGCACACCTCTGTGTGCGGCAAATATTTTAGAGCAGAACGTTCCGGGATATACTTGGCTAAATAGGATGTCATCCAATCAGGAACAACTTTACTCACAACCAATAAGTGTAACAACACGATAGAAAAGCCCGGAAGCCTTTCATTGATACTCTTAATTAATTCAATGACTTTTTTCACGACCCACTCACCCACTCAGTGACCCACAGTTTGAAAACCACTGTTGTAGACCTTCCCATGGTCCTTTCACCTTGTGACCCGCTGACAACACCTGCAACCTCGACCATAGGCTAAAGGACCACACTGTCGGAGCCGACTGTTAACTACACATTTACCTTAGAGGAGAGGAGAGATGAACCATGAAAACAGAAGTGGTAAGCGGTGAATGCACTCAGAGTGGAGAGAAGGAAAGAAAGGAAATTTAAAAAGGAATGAAGAGAAAACAAAGGGGTTGTAGGGGAGAGTGGAGGGGCACCATTATTTCCCAAAAGTCCATTATCATTTCATCATCTCCAAATGGCGGGATGTTAAACGCACACTTCTTGATGTTTGTTTGGACTTACCCATCATGCTTCTCCCTTGCCTGAGTGGCTTGCATGCCTCTCTACTCCCCCCCTCCTCTGGTTTTCTGTGGTGTCTTTCTGTTCGTGCACGAACATAGATGTGCACTGCAGGGCTATTCAATTACAGATTCAGGTGGGCCAGCTTTTAACAGGAGAAACTGTAGGTGAGCCACATATTTTCAGCAATTATTAACGTGAGCGTCTACGAGAGTGAGACGAGGATAGCGCTTATTCCAAGTCTCTCTGGCATTAGGGCTCTTACACCACAAAAGAGCAGCCACGCCCACATGACAAATGTTGGCACAATATTCCAGGTTTCCCTACCGGTATGGGTTCAAATGTGACTAGTACCATACCCAACCTTTATCCTCACTAACGGGAGCTACGGGAGCTATGTGCCCATATGTCACCTAGACTCATTTCTTCACGTTGATTAGGTTTGGACTACATTACATTTACAAACAGACTATGTCATGATGTCTTGGCTGTAGAACAGTTAATACCTTACATTAACTTACTTATTTACAGTAATATATTGACTTGATTTGCATAGTGGTTATACAGTATATTGAGATAAGGTATAGCGGTCAAGGGTGCAATCCCCTCATGGGCCACATGGGGGCAGTTGGTGGGCCGCAGGTAGGCCTGATGGTACAGTATAGCAGAGCTGAGCTGCTATTGTTGTTATTATATGTGAGAGAAAGCAGTCAAGCATTTATTTTTGACCATTGATAAAACACACTCAGCAGCTTCAATAAGTCTCTTGCTTTCTGGAAGTGTGTTTGAGGTTTGCATGTCTGTAGTAATGTGTATTTCTGTTGATCAGAAAATGCATTTGGTCTGACTTGAGTATTGGCAACAAAATAATAGCAATTAGATGTATTACTTTCTTGAATGAGCCACATTCAAGAAATGAACCAGTGCTAATTTTGGGAACAACAGCCACCAAGCTTCTACATAATATGCCAGAGGTCATCCAGAGGTAATTTCCCTAGTGGAGGTTGTCACTTAAAATCCCTAGGTCAATGGAGCAGACAAAACAGAAAGTGAATAAGGAATTGCCTTACCTCACTAAACATAATTGCTCATTGGGTGAAGTTATAGAAGTGGATATACGTACCCTTTTCATTAAAAAACAAGAAATGTGCTCTAGCCTATTAAAAAAATATGTATATTTATAACTGTACACATACACATTTTCTGAATATAGTTTTATAGTGTTATAATACTAGAAAACTATATTCATTGTGTCAGTTTAGCTAAGTAGTAGTGTGTTCGGTTCTATTGTGCACTCGCCGACACACTTTGTGTGTTTTTGTCTGTTTACATGCAAGCTCTTGACAACAAGGACCACGAGACGGCTCATGTAGACCACGTACATCTCCAGTACGAGACGTTGCCAATTCAGTGGTCCGTTCCGTGACCATAGTCACAAACACGGACCACTGCCCAGGGGCGTTTTCAGAGTTTGAAGAGACTAGGGGCTTAGCCCAGACACAGACCCACTGCACCCCAAGAACAAAACACAGCTAAATGCATTAGACCAGGGGGCCAAAACTCAATCGCACTTAAGGTCGGGCGCCGAACAGGATAAACATTTATTGAACAGACTAAAACGTAACCTTTTTTGAACATAGATACAGTATGAATCGAAACAGACAGGATACAATATTATTCCTTAATTACAGCCACATTAGCTCCACAAAGAAGACACAGAGGTTTACCGGCAATGTTAGTAAAACATGTACTCAGCCTCCCACCGGTTTTGAAAGGCTCTCTTTTCAGAATAAACTTTTCTCTTGACCATTGTTAAGGGCTACCTTAACTTTAAATTAGGGGTTTATACATCAAAAGACACTTGATCGATTTGACGCAATGGATGCGAGAATGGATTAATGAATGTCTGTGGAAGCACACAAAGGCAGTTCTCAGTTCATAAACACAAACCTATACAAAGCAAAAGTAATATATAAGATTAAGTAAAAATTTGCCATTACACTCCCTTAATTCAGGGACACATTATTCTATTTCTGTTAGTCACATGTCTGTGAAACATTTTAGTTTATCTTAAGGTGTTGACTCCTTAAGTGTTCATACAAATATTTACACAGATTACATTTACTGAAAGTAAAAAGAGTTGAAAGTCAGAGGACGTTTCTTTTTTTGCTGAGTTTATATATATTCTATAACAAAATAAGCAAACTAATAGTCACAGAAACATAAATGAAATTACAAATGAAAAAAAAAGTATTCTCATAGTTGTTATATTCTGTTCACCTCTTTGAAAATGTAGACTAAGTTGTCTTAGGTTAGCTCTCTCTATTGTAATATAATTTGTAGCACCTGGGCCATGTTTTCATATGTGTTGCCAATCAAAGAAAACAATTAATACTGTAACAATGTACCCTAGTGATGAAAATTATTTTTCATGGCAAATTTTGTCTTAATTGTATGATCTGAAGTTTAACATTGTAATGCCAGTAGATGTACATTTGCCGCCAATGTAAGTTTCATTTGTATTATTGTATATAATTAAGAAATACGTAGGAATGGGATCTAAAAATGGGATCTAAAAAAAAAAGTTGCTGGTTTCAGTTGAGTAATAATTTTACATGTCATGTCAGCGTCAACCAGGTCAAAGTATGACAGTGTTTCCCCACATATGAATACAGGCTCTGCTTTGTTACAATGCA